>JTDE01003477.1:78961-95781 GCA_014338405.1 Paragonimus skrjabini miyazakii
GATATATATATATCTACAGTATCATCTGATTATAGATATATATATAATCAGATGATACTGTAGATATATATATATCGTGAATTCTTTTCAAGCCAGTGGATCGCCTGTCTATCTGTCTAAATTTTGTGATTAATCTATCTTACTTCTCTCAGTAGACAATTCACTGTTAACCATCTTCTACACATTATACTTATTTCATACTGCTGTTACACTTGAATTAGTTTGTAGCTTCGACTAATTATCTGTCAACATTTTCGTACGTTAATCCCATAATCACTTGTCTTTCCAGATTTTTGCCTGTCTTCACTACATTCTGTTGACTCGTGGGGATCGGTTGCTCTTGGATTGTTGTCATCCTTCGCCAGACCCACCTGATCGTCTCCAAAATGCTCGAACTGCCTATGGCCGTTCTAAAATCCATACGCCACAGAAGAAGAATACAGTTGGTTTGCAGATTATTTCTGGCTTGATGCATTTGTTACACAATCACGCAGCAGATCTTCCCGATCCAGTAACTGACTGGCAGTTGATTTTCAGCCTGCTGGAGGTCTGTGGTGCCGGGCTACGTGCTCAGCCCAGCACGCCCAGCCGTACACGTTATTTACATCGTAAGTGATTATAAATTGCTGGCTGTTCTCCATCGTGAACCGTATAGATCCAACTTAAATCTAGATGTTCGTAAGGTGAATAACTAAACGAACGATGATTAACGGTGTCACATACTGTCGTTTTTCGTTGGTCATGATACTTCCTGGTCGTTCATGCCGCGAGATTCTTGAGACCAACAAAGCCGTTATCTGAATAGCTTGGTCCACATGATGGTAAAGTCACAGAAACAGCCATAATCTCAGTGTTACCGATCATTGGTTGATTGGTTCATTCAGCATTCTAGTCAGAAGTGGTATTGAAAATCACAGCGTGATAGACGTGATTATTTTGCTGGCAAACAGTAAACCCCTATCTTGACGTAGCTACGAGTATTTAATATCCACAATGCGGTCTCTGGTCATCGTATCTTGTAAATGCTGTCAGTGTTTATCCGCGATGACCCATTCGTTTATTAAACATTCCGTAGTTGACGTCAATTGTGGGTTGTTCTTCGATCGTGATAACATTAAGCTGGTCATCCAGGGTCTCAATAGCCCAACAATACGGACACCGGCTGTCAACTACATGCCTGCTGGTTCGAGCCCCGGTCACTGCAGTGGATCTTGTTTCACTCTGGGCAGTCCTGATAGACCGTTCTCATATCATGTAACCATGAACGGTTAATGATGTACAATCATTGTATATATGTACATACACATATATAACGTCAGTGTGGAAAGTAAAGAGGAAAAACTTTGGTATTTTCGTAGAGACAAACACAAAGTTTCCTAAAGCTTAGTCCGAAAAAATAAGACATTTCTTTGTGCTTCATAACTTTTGTCATTTTGTAAAGTGAGATTATATTCGGGGTGCTCAGTGGGAGAAAAATACCCTTCCTCCTCTTCGTGCATGTAAAGATAAAGCTTAAATTACTTTTCCCTAAGATGGGATGGCTGTATCAAAAATTGCTTCATCATTTTCCGTTTCTCCGTTTGCGTTCGATTACTTAAGCATTTCTAAAATTACTCCGTCCTATACAGTTGTAGATGACTGATCAGTGATAGTGGAAGTTGAATTTTATTCCGACTTTAAATAAATCGAATATCACCCACAATTAATTGCAGTTGTTACAACTCCATAGACTTTCCAGTCGGACCTTTCCGAAGAATAGAGCTAGACTCGAGTTTCGGTCTTGTTAGAGCCCTTCAGTAATGCATATTCTTGACATGACCGGAACCAAAACTATGACCACACTTTCATGAGGCAACCGTGTTGATCATTACACCATCGACCTCAAATTAGGCACGACTGAGTATTCGTGTGTAAGCACTCAGCCACATTCGCTTGTGAGTAATGCTCACTGATCAAAATATCGCTCAACAAGTTTGGTTATTTCTGTCGTTTCAACTCGAAGAGAAGTCTTAGTCGTGTGGTCATCGATTAATGTTATCAGGACAGTTACTGTGTTTCCTATCGGGGCGGTCGCGCAATCTGAACATTACTCACAAGCCAGTATGGCTGAACGTTTGCATATGATGATTCAGTTGTGCCCAGTGTGAGGTGAATTGCGCAGTGGTGAACCCGGTGGCTTCATGAAAACGTGGCCGGGGTTCTAGTGTCGGTCTTGGAAGGGATATACGCTACTGATGGACTCTAACAAGAGTAAAAGTCGAGTCTAGCGTTTTCTTCCAAAAGGACTTGACTGAAACGTCCATGGGATCGCGACTGTTGTAATCAGTTTTGAGTGATTTTCAGTCATAGATAAGTTTTTATCAACTTCGCTAACGTTCGCAACAGCACTTCTTTGGACACATAGCAGTGAGCTAAGTTGATCAAAAATATTGTCAGTTCTGTTGCTTTTGGCGGTTTATTCAATGGTTCCCAGACGAAGTGATCTTAAAACCAGTTCGCCGCAGCCTCTTCGGAATTAGTACCCCCTTGGTGACGTGATCATATTCCAGTGGAAAGTCCACTTTATCCTCATAGTACAGTAATGCATGTTGTATAAAACGTTTTCTGTACTGACATTCCAACGCACTTTTGCCACCCATCTCTGGCGGCTAACATTTAGTTGTTGCGTTAAGTAAAAAGAACTTTCACGTTTGTCACTGGGGTGCTGTACGTCGATCGATAACGAGAACTGCCTTGCAGATTCGATTTCCTGTTTGTTCCCCCAGTCAGCTGACAAATTCAGTGGGTATATCCAGTGTCATTCGTGCTTTCCGATTTGCTTTTTGTAGGTCATAGGAAGGTGTGCAATATTTTTACTATACCGTGGTCTTGCGTATTTCCCAGTAACTCAAACAAGACACCACCGGTCACGTTAACACAATCCAAAACAAATTCCTGGTTGAAATTTTTCTCCTATCTTTTACTTTCTCATTTTTAAAAACCATTATCGTTTATGGCGTTAGTAATCGAAATGGACCATTCTTGTCCCAGTTAGAAATACCTCAAGTCGCATTTTTTCACAATAATAACCTTAACCTTTTCTAATACTGAGTCAATTCGCTTGACCCATGAACGCCTTTTCGAGCGATTCTCGTGATGTACTCTCCTGTTGACTTTTTCGTTCCAAGTTACTTCACTGTGATGTCCAATAAGTTTGGCTACGTGTAACCTGAGAAACTGTCCACCTATTGATACATCTGAGCGACCAGCTGTCGTGTCAGGAAACAGCCTTAATAAATCTCTACTAGTCTTAGTGAATTTTGGTTGCTCTGTTTCGTTGATTTTCAAATAACTGTGTTCCTTTTGAGTTATTTTTGATGTTCTTAACATTTTTCCATATATCGGCGCTTGTCGCATCACACTAAGGTGATTGGAAGTTCCGATCTTTCTCAGGTTTGCATGAGTTCCATCGCGAAAAATATTTCTTTTCCAATGTAATTTCTGTCTTTTGATGAGACTCCTATTAAGAACTTGATAATTTCATCGATTTTCATGAAAATTTTGTTTGGCCGAAAACAGATCAAGTAATCTTCGGCATAATTTGTATAAACTATTTGGTTTTACTTTCTTCTTGTTTATCTAGATTCAAGTATGTATGACATAACTGCCAGTCGTGATCACGATTCGTGCCAGTATACAACACACTCTCACAATGCTCGTGGATGCACTAGCGATAGCGAAGCTCCAGACTTAACTTACCATAATCAACATCCACCGTGTGACCAAACGCCGGATTCGGGAGTTCAGTCTGAACGTGGCGAGTCCGCACACCGTCATCCCGGTTGTGGTTGGATTATGGTGGATGGAAGTTTGGCAACTTATGAACGACCGTCTGAGTCAGACAGTAGCTGTATTGCGGCACAGGCTTTGAAGACTCAAAGTGGGTATTCCATTTTTATGGGCTTATTCCAGTCTTTCAAGATTAGTTTCATCGTTCGATTTTGTGCACTTCACTTTCCTCCCATTCTGGCTGTTTCAGATGATTATCCTGTCAGAAATTTTGCACTGGTCCCTGTGGAAGTTTCATCTGATACAGTCCTCACTTCCAGCTCATCCCATGGAGTCAGTGTGACAAATCTCTTAGTACCGTCTAGAATACTTGGAATACAAGTTGCCATTGGTACCAGAGACCCGGTGACGTTGAAACAAGCGGCCGATTGTTTGGATTTTTTGGTCCGTGATCCAACCTACATTACACCGGACAATTTCGAGGTACTACAGTTAATGGCATTTTCAGCCCTACACGATTATGACTATTTATAACTTAAACAATAAACCGAAGTACTGCGTTGTACTGCGATCAAACGTCAGCCTTAGTCTTTTAATCGAAATAATTTCTGACATTCATCTCAGATTTGTGTTGAGCTGTCAACAGTTGACAATATTATGCAATCTGTTTCGTTCACATCACCCACAAATAGTGGATATCGATGGATGTATTTTGTACGTGGTAACTGACCTGGTGTGCACATCCCTGATCGATTTGGTGATTGCTGTCGGTCGTTCACTTGGTCATAATTCTCTCAGCAAAAGTGTACAGCTGCTTGCTGACCACACGAGTGTGCGTAAAGCTGCATCCACGCAGTTTTTAGTTGCGTAAGCGGTGCAAGATGGAGTAGGGGATAAGGAACTCTGGTATCATTCTCAGTTTATTGATTTTGCTTTCCACGCGGCTATCACACTGGTAATATGATGTATCTGTGTGTGGATTTGACTGTCGTCCTCGTAAACCACTAAGGCATATTATGGATGAGTCACTGGAGAGCACGACCAGATCATCGATGAAATCATCTGACAAATTACACAGGCTAGAGTTGATTCTCAAAACATTGAATCGCTTCAAGCCGTTTGAATGGTACTTATTGAAAGTGCAGATTCATTTCAAAATTTACGGTCTTTTACCTATGACTACCTTGAAAACAGCTATCCTTAAATTCCCAGGTCGACGTTTAGAACGTGAGTGATTCTTATAACTAATCCCACAGCAAACATTGATCGTCTGTCAATCGCTTCTGGGCTGACCAGTGAGCGTTTGTCATGGAACTAGTATTCTTCACTGCTGTGAAGTCCAGATTTTCTTAGCACTGCATCTGTAGTGTTCATGAGATGTTTTCGAGGTCTGATTAGTTTCATCTCTATGGAACTCATTTCGATACGACGGGATGGAATTATTTAGCTGTATATTTAGGCTGTTGAAACATCCATCGAATGAATGCTCTCCGAAGGACAGCTTCGGGCGCATCGATGTGTTATGAGAGGTAAGCGTTCAGGAGCACTATGGATCCAGTCATATTCTGATCTATCGAAAGTGAGCACATGACAGACTGGCACCTTCTGGTTGTTTCAAGCCTTGTACTTCGTTTCCATTTCATTGAACACATGGTAATTCCCACCTACTTGGACGGCTGCAACTGTGGTTTTTGACAGGCACTCCATTTATTTTTGCACATTTGCTTTTAGTTCATCGGAACCATGTGGCCGATGTTCTTTCACACACTGCTATACCACTTAGTAGTGAATCGTCCACTTACTGCATTGACTTTCGGTGTTCATTTGCATTTGTAAGTGTAAATGTAACGCATTTCCTATTTTGGCTATTTCCAGGTTTCACGTAAGTCCTCATGGATAGAATTTTCGTTATTCGGCGCTTCATTTTCCATTTGGTCTTAGCTTCCCTTACTAAACTCCAGATTCACCATATATGCGAGTAAAAATGGAAGCATTGTCCTCGGCTTGTAGTACAAAGAGACGCTTGTTTACCTATCAGAGTGCATTAAAACTTGTTACTAAAACATTCAGGTTCGCATTCGTGATAGGTGACCCTACTACAGTGTATCGCTGCATCGTGTGCATCTGAAGGTATGCAGTAATGACAACTAAACCGTCAGTGTGCAACCATAAGTTTGGTAGTTGATGACGGGCTGCTTTTTAAGTTCAGTTGTTGAGAAGTCAACCGACACGTTATTCATATTTGCAGGAAGACTACGGGTTCTTTGAAGTTAACATAAGGTTCCTATTTTTTCCCATGTAGTTTTGTGTCCGGGCTTTGCGGGTCTTCGTTGAAGCTTGTCTACGCTGTCAATCTACATGGGTGCTTGAGCAAAAATCCGACCAGAGCGCAACACCCCACCAGAACATTCGAAACCAAAAGCGTTCCGGACGATCTTCCGGCACGCGAAAGCCTGTCGCAGTCAGTCCACGATCTAACAATTCGGAATCGGAGTCCGATCCAGAAACAGAAGAGGAACGACGTGTTCAGAGGTCCAATTGGGCGAAAGAGGTGTTCCTTAGTCCAACCACTAGTGTTGTGGCGGTTCAAGTATGTCTTTCCACTGAAGTATTCGTATAACTAGTTGTATGATATGACATAAAAAACAAGGTAGGCGTGGCAGTTTGCTTTAACTGAACGACACGAAACCACGTTCACTAACTTTTGTCCAAATGAGTGTATTTATCAACTCCAGCGAAATCCTCTAATTGTCTCTCCATCGGACAACCCAAAGTAGTTGTTGTGATTCAGTTTTCATCAACCTGAAAGGCCCATGCATCCTCCTTAACTGATGTTACATCTTAGTCAATTCTTCTATTTTCCTTTTTTTAACTAACCGTTATGTAGTTCCATGTTGTGCGCGACTGTAACTGAGCGATAGAAATGAAAACAAGATGCATTGATCCACTTTTAGCTTGTCTTGAGCGTGGTAGCTATCCATGACTTGTGTTTTACCATCCTTTACACTTGAATGATGCATCTCATCATATGACAACATCCTATGCAATTGTTACCACCATACAACTCATCCTGTGACAGGAGCGTTTGATGCTAATGTGACTTGAACTCGCGACCTCAACGTCCATGTTCGGGGCTTTCGGTTGGATGTCATACTACTTATTTTGTATCAGGTGTATACTAGGCACAAGGGCAGCGTTAATTAACTGTGACCCAAAAATATTATGGGGTTGACGGAACAGAGTGTTTAGTCGTTAATTGAATCTTCCAAATTCCCCTGAACTGCTTCATCGCTTGGTTTGGAGGACAATGTTCTTGCATCTTGTGAGTCTATTACATATACATTGTGCTGTTCAATTTCTGCTCCGATCCCTACTATACAACTATATATAGAACGATGTTATCGAACACTTGCTCCTGAGACTAATGCATTCTGCTGTGTAACAGCAGTGTGTGAGTCTGTCCTAACTAAGTGAGTTTTCTTCCACGCAAGTCCGTGGTTTTCGTCTGTACCAAGATTTCGCCGCGAAAGTTCTCATTGAAAAGTCTCAGCAGCAATGCTTACGTCAGGTTCATTTCGTTACCAGGACCTACCTCCGATGGCCACAGCCACAAACCCTGTCTGACTGTTCCAGTTGGGGTTGGGTTGTCACTCGGTACATCAGGTATGTGTTTGCTACCATGTCGCATGTGGGCTGGACATTACAAATTAGCCTGAATAAAATATTAGACACGTCTTGTTTGAGATGTTGTCGTTAGTGTCTCTCAGTTGATGTCATTTCTGTTAGACCGCTGTAAGCTTACGTTAAGAATTGTTACGCTTTTTGTTGTTGATATTAGTTCTTACTCCTTGCGCTGCATCATTTTGGCTTTGCAGTATTTTCCTTCGTGTGAACTATACTTGTTTTTATTCTCTTGGTAATTATTATTATTATCTTAGTAATTATGGGGTTCCATTTAGTATCGTCTCTGTAAAAGTGTAACCTTATTGTGTCGTGTGGTTGTGTTCAATCTTCCGAACAAGATATGTAACCCAGGTACACCGTGGGGTTTCTTTTTCAGTCTGTTTGTGTCTCATTATCGTTATCATCTATCTGGCTCAAACCGTACTCACTCGTCCGCAGTTAGCATCAATCGTAGAACTGATGATTCAATGTTGGTTGCTTCCCAAGGGTTATCATTCCAACTTTCGTCGTTGACTGATCTCACAAAAACTTAGGGCCGATAGAAAAAAGAGAATGACATTCTGAAACAGTGTCATTTAATTTCATGCTCTTTTTTGTATTGTATTGCTTGTAGCTGCTGGATTTAATTCACATTCTGCTCACTCGGGCTACATCTATCTACACGGAGTGGACCCAAGCAGGATCTAATACATGTATTCCCGCAGACAACGACGATTCTTCGGTGCCGGATTCACAGCTGAAATCCTCCGATCCCGAGATTGGAGAACATCTTTGGTTAATATGTTGGCGTCCGCTCTTACAAGCGACCGCTCGCCTGTGTTGCGATTGTCGGAGAGAAGTGCGAACGGACGCCCTGGCCTATCTCCAACGCGCTCTTCTTTCTCCAATATTGCAGTCCCTGTCGGGTTTGCAGTGGGAAGAATGTTTTGGAATGGTACTCCTTTTGATGTGCTGTTTATCTTGGTTTATCTATCCGGAAATTGAAAGTCAACCATTCATCTTTCAGTTTTTCTCCTCAACCAATCAGGCAAATATGCCTATATCTTTACCTTAGAAAATTGAATTCATATTTTTCCTACAGCGGCCGTTTACAGAATGTGATGCCTTAAGATGCTAACGTTTTGGTGCCTACCTCTAGCTGCTAACCGTTCGTCTCTACAACTTTTTCTGCTTAGGTGTTGTTCCCACTTCTTTCTGGCTTTTTGGAAAGTATTGCTCTGGAAGAAGTCATGTGCGGAAACAACCAAAGAGGCTTCTCTCCAACACCTTCATCTCATTTTCACACGGCGGAATTTGTCGATCCTCGCATGAGAGCCATTCCGCTTCTAACCAAAGTGTTTCTACAACACTTGCGACCGTTGCATCAGTCGAAAAATTTCCACTCTATTTGGATCCGTATGCTCACTTATATGGAGCATTATATGCAAGCCAGCAGTTCTGATTCCCTGGTAAATCATTAAACAATGTTGTTTGTGTGAGATATGTTTCTTCTTTCCAATTGTAGATTCATCATTGATGTATTACATTTTAAGCTCTCGCAGACTCCGGCGATCTCTTTACTGGCCGCGCTGTTGAGTATGTGAACGGCATTGCCTCATTTTGTATATAGACTATACGCGGTTGCAATTGGGTCCAACTTTATTGGTTGTGCCTCGCATCTCCATTGTGTTGCTACACGACAAGATTCATTGTGATCCCGTTCTATTTTTTTTAAGCAGTCCATTGAATACTGTTGGCTCGTTTCACGTACTCAGGGGAAGTCACCCCATCAGCCCATTAATTCTGTTGACGAAATGTGCGCCAGAATGACTTCAACGGGTGTTGCCTGCACTCAATTTTGACGACATCTGTAATGTACGATTGTTGGGTAAAGTCGGGTTCACAATGCTTGCGTATAGCTAGCCTTGATGTGCGACTCACTGGTGGTGTTTCCGCTCAGAGGACATGTGTTAGCTAACGGTGATTGCCTATTTCTTCTTCACTTCATCCACAGGATGATGATGTGAACAGGGACAAGGAATGTCGGATGTTGACTGGGCGGTTGTCTGTGAACCCACTTTCACCAACTATGGTTGGCAGCATTCGTTTCTAAATTAATCTGTCGCAGTGACTAAACCCAAAGTACGCTTGCGTCACCACAAATGGCTTTCTCCGTGGCGTTTGCTGTCCCATTCACAAACATTGATTCCAATGTAATTCTGAGGGAAAAAGAAGGAGGAAAAATAGAGGCCCTTACAGTGCAGCTGAACAATACTGGTTGATCAGATGCCATGAAAGTAAAACCCTTTTATCTCAGAAACGAAAGTAGAGAAGTTCCTCAGCGCCAAAAGGACGAACAGACATGGAGAATATAGCGCAAGAGGAGTTTCGATATGGCATTTTATGCATTTTACATGTGGTAAGGAAATTAAGTGTTAATTTTGTCTGGGAAACGTAGCGGAACCCTCAACGACAGTATACCAACAGAGCAAAAGAATAGAGAAGGTAGCAAGCAATCCTGATCCGAGTTTCTGACAAAGAGATCGTCAGTTGATGCGATTGAAAAATATACAATCGAAAACTTGTTTGCGCTTAACGCACTCGTCGTCTCTTCGTTGATGGTCCGCTGTAAGCACGTTGATGACTTGTCAGTCCGTGGCCCCATTTGTCAGAGTGCTGCACGGTTACGTCACTACTAGCTGTGACGCTTATAGATTTGTCTCAGGCTGCACGATTAAATTCACAGCGGCGCGGCTGTCTCTCATCGAACTGAACGCGACCCGTTTTGAGGTCCCGTCTTCCCACTGTTTGAATATCATCCCCGATTATGCCATGCAGCCAGCGCGCCGTCAGCTCCTGATCAGACTTGAACTACAGGAATGTGATGTCTTCCAGATGGCCGTTGAGTTCACTGCCCACAAATGCATATGTAAAGCTCTGTTAGAATGAAACAAGTAATGGGAAGTAAATGAGTTGAACGTCACTCACCGTTGATTGCAGCTCTCGAATCTTCATAGACTTTCCAGTCGACTCTTTCCGAAGAGTAGCACTAGACTCGAGTTTCGGCCTTGTTAGAGCCCTTCAGTTATGCATATTCTTGCCATGACCGGGACCAGAACTACGGCCACACTTTCATGAGGCAACCGTGTTGATCATTACGCCATCGACCTCAAATTAGGCACGACTGAGTAACCATATACGAGCGCATTGCTTCATGGAGGTGTGACTGGAGTTCTAGTCCCATCCATGGGAAGGATATGCACTACTGATGGGCTCTAACAAGGTCGAAACTCAAGTTCAGTTCTTTCGAAAAGGGTTGATTGAAATGTCTGTGGGAATGCGACAGCTTCAGTCATTTGTGAATGATATTTAACTCGTAACCACTAAATCTCGTACCACTCATCACAACTGAGATTTTGATGGCCATACACTTATAAGTTGTGGCGTTTACTGTTAGTTCCTGGTCTTTGCATTGTGCCAAACTACCAGAGTAGCTGGAGCGTCACCACAGACTGCCTGTACATATACAAAGACAAATTGATTTACCTGATTCACAGCGCTGGGAGAATTGCTTATCTCTGGTAGAGAACAGAACAGTGATTACTTGTTGCTGACTACAGCTGCATTAAAAATGGTAGATTGTCTGGAATGTGACTTTAACATGGTGGCACCGATAGTTATATCACTTGGTGTATTACGCCATATTCAGTAACTCACAAAATGACTGATTCCAGGTGCTGTTTTAAAATGTCTGGTAAGACCACCTCCGATGGACGGCTACTCTTAGAGCCTAGTTTTCTTTGATACGATCATCGGACAAGTGTTTCATTTTCCCGGCTGTTGATAGAGGATAACATTTAGCGGTTCTATTTTAGAATAGGGTTGCAAAACTTGACTCCGCTTTGCATGGGATCATGATAGCCACGTACTGGTTACCCCGCTGTACGAAACATTTTGATAGAACTCAGCTTACTCAAAAGCAAAAACCGTACTTAAGTTTGGTTACACCTTTTGAATTTGGCTGACTCAGCACAAATATTTCCTCGTTGTTCACGATTTTGTAGGGATATATATATATATATATTATATGGTGACGGTGCTCTAGTTGCTATTTCGCGATTGCTGTTCGGCCTGTCTACAGTTTTCATATTCCATGTTTCACATAATCAACTGATGCACACCAATTTTTAAAGTTGGGTTCGTAGGTTTCATTGCTGAATGCACCCATTTAGGATGTACTTAATTCGTGTGCATCAAGTCGAGGGACGACTGAATTAGATTTTTAAAAAAAAGCAGGTGTCACTGTGGTGCATAAGTTAAAAGAGTATTAGCTTTCAATTTCGAGTGATTCTATAGTCAGCTCACCGTCCACATTTACTCATTGTTGTGATATGTCTCGATGGCGATGTTTGACAATCCATGATAGTGTTGTTTGTATTAAGTGTCACATCTTCGCATTTGAAGGCTGCCTCGTCGGATTTAGTTCTGTTTCCTCTCTGTGTGATATGATGATTCACTGTCGAGCATGGCCGCATTCCTTTGTTGGTGGAGACTCGGGGCTTGAACTCGAAGTGATGACATTGTCGTCTTTCAGTTTTGAAGTTCGGGTCTCGCCCCCTCCGAATTTACTTACTTAACTTCGGACAGCCTGAGAGTATTCAGTCCACATGTGGTCCCGTATATCACATCAGCAAATACCTTGCGCTGAGTTACATTCGTTTTCACTTTGCGTCTTCAGCGAACATTTCTTACAGGGGATTCCTTTTCATCGATTACATTTTAGGTTTTTTATTCACTGTAGCTCTACTAATGCGTTTTTGCTGTTTCAGACAGACGCGGTAAGAGAGTCTCTTAAAAATGTCTTGTTGGTCATGTATACGGGAACATACGATACACCTCCTATTCTACTGCGAGACGCCAGTCCGAACAGCCCTGAGGCTGTGCTTTGGGAGCTAACCACGCAGCGTCTGTCTACATTCTTGCCTTCGCTACTGGACCAACTCTTCCCCCCGTCAATGCCTGCCACCGAAGTCACCACACAGAACACTGTATTACATCCTCAGTCGTCAAATACGGAATCTTCGCAGTCTGTTAAAGATACACACAATCAACAGCAACTTTTCGGTTAGTTGAGCTGTGGTCTCGTTTAACTTATCAACCATGGTTACACCTGTTTTTTTGGTCCGGGTCCCTTTATTAGAGTTGCTAATATCTAGGTTTGGGCAAATTTTGACCCACATATGACTTTGTGTCAACGCTGGCGTCAGCGTTGAAAACGTCTTCATCGAGTCTTAACTCAGTGGGTTTCCATGAACTTGTGACGATTAATTGCTGTCTTATCAAACACACATTGATAAGCTGTATGGAATTTTAAAGATATGTGAGCGAGTCACCCCCATAAGTGAAGTATGGTGCAGTCAATTCGAGTTTTGAGCGTTCAGAAGATGTACGGTTTGACGATATACTCTAATGTGGAGAATGCGCTCGCTTTCACCAAATAATAATACTGAACTCATCTAAGTGACAATTTCAAGGACGAACACTGTGCAGCTTTTTGAGCGCGCTGATTACGCATCGGTCTTCCGATGCTTGCCATCAACCAATCATGCAAAATTGTTCCAACATACGGAGTTTTGGGCAAACCTACGCTCTTCAGTCTCTGCGATAATATTCTTTGACCTTTTCCGGTAGCAGTGTTGACTGTTAAGCCAAAGAACGTTGGTCCTCATTAGGCTTTATTGATTACTCTGTGAAACACGACGGTGTGTTTAGGTAGCAGTGTCGTACCTCAAAATGTTGTCTTAATTTTCGAATGCTCCAGCTACACGATGTCTAGTTGATTATCTAGAGCACTTTTCGCCATTTACTGATTTAATGAGCCTACATACAGTTGGTTTTTCAGCATGTATAATACGCTTTTTATTATGCGTCTTTTGTAACCAGGATACCATCGGGCTGCCAAAACTATAAAACGTAAAGTTATCGTGACGCTATTCCAACGCAAATATTTTTTTCAATTTTCTTATCGTCGACGACTTTGTGTACTTGGACAGTTGTGTCATGAGGGATTAGTGCGAAAATTGACATTTGAAATTATAGGTCTAGAGTCCGTACCTTTGAAGGATTTTTGGCTTTAAAGAGCTAACATTTATGGTATCGTAATTAAAGCTGTTCTACTCTTCAGCTGCGAGTTATCATCGTTAAGAACTATGGACAGTAGATGGTTTTGAGTTCATCAGCGAGTGGGACTTGAGAGGTTAAAAGATGAGCTTTTAACAATTTGGGATCGAGTAAGTTCATTCATTCATGTCCTGATTTGTCTTCCTAGGCTATGCATTCATCATGTCACGTTACCGTGTGCCACGCCGCATACTCTTCCTAGCCATCGGCCCATTAACGTAAAGCATAAAGTGGTTAATAGTTGACGGTTGGAAAGGAAAGCAGACACTCATGAGCGGGGAACTGTAAGCCGTGTTTGTTTCCTCCAGATTAGAAGCCTCGTGATTCACTTAGCTTTCAGCCGATGACACCAGGAGATGTGGTGACCAGCTGGTTTCAGTTACGTGAAATTCGCCCTCTGTAGAGTGATAAAACGAAGCGATAAAATCATATGGAACCTGTCTTGTGGACGTTGTCCTACTTCAGCTTGCAATTGACTTGTTTATCTGCAAGACGTGTGGACATCTTGCTGTCGACTGAGTATAAACGTTACTTCATATCCACTTCTCGTTCTAACTTATAAACTCCGACCCTGTCCATAGTTGCATTGCTATTGTGCATCGTAGATATATCAAGGTGTTGCCTTCGATGATGATGAAATAGTCGTGGCACTAATCCGTAAAGTGCTTGCTTGGTAGTGCGGTTTGTTTGCGCTTACATAAATCAGGTGCAATTATCCGGTTTTGATTGTTTGAGTGAACAAAAATCGAATCAATTCGAACAGTATAGCGCAGCTTCCTCAGTTGGTGTCGCCCGCGCAATGTGTTTTTTACAATGTCTCGTGCTATTTTTCCCACAGTCGAAAAACATATGTGTGATCAACCTCAACAGCCGGATACCATCGAGTCACAATTGACCTGTTCGGAATCACTGTCAACCATGGCTTCTGCGGAACGTACTTCATTACATGTGTCCGGTGGACAATGTCCGGTGGATTCACCTATTTGTGATTTGTGATCCGTAAATGTATTGTATTGGGCGTTAGGTGTTCCTCCCTGGCACCATTTCTCTTGAATGACTTTAGCTCAAGTCTTTCACACCGTCTGTCTGATAACTTTTTCACTTCCTTCCTCTCTCAAGCTTTCTCCGATTTTGTTCGTCTACGCGCATGTTTACTTATATCGTACTCCTTACCGTTTTCATTGATGTCTGGTCTACGTGTATTTTTCGCTGTGATTTTTAAGAAAAATATTTTATGGCATACGACGGATATTGTAAATCCTAACCATTATATTGCAAGTTGAATAAAAATGAAATGGAAAAATCTGACCTCAGTCTCTTAACGTATGCATTTCTTGCATGAACCCTCGAAATAGTTAATACATATATGATGGTTCCTTCTTCGGAAGTTCCCTTCAAGAAGGGCCGTCTTCCTAAAAGGGTCACTTTCATCCTGCCGTTTAGAGGTTCTATTGGAATTCGTTGTCTTAGAGAAACTATCTCTAGATGCGAATACAAGCCACACTTCTAGCCCTGATTTGATCCATTCTCCGATTGAAACCACGACGTTTATTGTCAGAATTTCATTTTTCATAAACCAAAGTTCCATCTGCTGGTGACAGTCGGTCTGATCATTCTGCAAAGGATTCGAGTTGTCTTTCGTATTTGGTTTCATTACCTCGTTACTTTTACATGAACAGATATCGCTCCGTTACATTCCAAACCACAGATTAGTAGTGGATCGCTAATATCGCCCGACTTCTGTTTTATCAATTTACGTATAGCTTGTAGGCATTTTCACCTCATGCGGTTTATCCGATACGGGCGGATAAATAATTCGATAGTTTTTGAACGAGGAGCATGGGGTAGGTAAAAATGCTTCCATGAATTACTTTGTCACGCTATCCGGCACACATAGAGAATGCGCTCATTTGCTGTCACCACCTGTCAGTTGTCTATTAAAGGGGACATCACACATGTATGTTTAAAATCGACGGTACCAATGTTTGTTTGCAAAAGGTGGTTGGTGGATGTTTTCTTAAGGGCTTATCCAGCGACACCGAAACAGCAGTCACCGGCTGAAGCATTTCGAGGACGACAGTTAAGAATTCACTATGCTATACGGCCAAAAACGTCTCTAACGAGGAGAAATAATCCGACGGAAGTGCAGTTCAACAAGCATCATGGGGCGTGCCCCAGATATTTCTGACTTGGAGATGCAGTCTACGTGCGGAATATGCGTCACACTGGGGAAGTTTGACTACGAGGCGCAAATGTCAGTCGCAGGTGTGATGTCATCTGGACATGTCAATCACTTGATGCAACACGCTGATGATAGCCTGGATTATCAACGGTCCAACACTCAACAACCCACTGATATGGTTCTGGACACATTTTCGTTAACACCAACATACCAAACATCCCCAACCACCCAAGACAGTTTTGATCCGCGCAGATCTACTGGGGTTCGTCAACCAATCAGACGTTGGTGTTAAGCCCAGAAAACATTCTGGACATGTTAGTAACTCGCTACTTTTAAAAGAGAGATGTTGCGGCCTCATCCCCACTGTGGCAGATCGCCTGCTTATTTGTCCCAAGAGGCGTTGGCAATATTTAAAAAAATGGACCAATAGGCTTGTACTTTCTGAATGGTTGATTGTCAGATTGGTTACATTTATGGTCATGTCACATTAGATTTGTTTGTGTATTCGTTCACGCCTCGTATTCTCATTCCGCGTGGTTGATAGGTTTATACCAGGCCCCACCAGAGCTTTTGTTTAGCTTTAGAAAAACCAAGTACCGCATTTCTTTCACCGCTTGATGGTGTTTCTGTTTGAGATAACATTGTTAACGAATTAGTGTTAATAGGTATTTCGAACGGAATAAACTCGTCTCGTTGGAAAACGTGGGTGACAGTTACTTAAACGGATTATTCATATATTCAAATTGAACTTGCGCATTCCACCTGTGAACAACTTTAGATGGTATTTTAACTTCAATTCGAAGGGAGAAAAAAATCAGCGGCGTCTACAGAGTTGACGAGAGATTGCACGCATGCTACAAGCTATCACCAGGATACATACCTATTGGGTGAGCAGTGAAACGGCTTCGTGCAGTGGAGTTGAGCGACCGTAACATACTACTCATACAACTGCTATTCAGTAGTAGGACCGGAGCATATATTTTGATATGGTACAAGCCGCAGGAAAAGTGCAGGAAGGAAAATCAGA
>JTDE01003478.1:19617-42799 GCA_014338405.1 Paragonimus skrjabini miyazakii
TGTCCAACTGCAAAAGGATCATGCTCAGATTCGTTTGGGTGTAATTTCGCTTGTCGCAAATTTGGCCAAACCAGTTTTCATCGTCAGTCGTGTGTCGCAGTCAGTGGAGTTCGACGTAATTCTATCCGTCTGTAAAGCTATGCGTGATCGGTTGCTGATCAACATGCAGGTAGGCAAATTAATCCTTTGGGAAGCAATAAATAGTTTACTTTCTAGATTGCCTCTTTACTTTGAACATCGACGTGTCTTGCTTCTAGCGCATCGGATATTTTGAGCGACTCTCAACTGTATATATGTATCCACAGAACCGTAATCAGTATAGATATTACAATGAGCCTGCGCAACTTAAGGTAACCAGAAACAATGTGTTAGGCGTGAACATTGTCTTTCTCAAACACCACTGTGGAGTGAGAACTTTTGAAGTCTTTAACTCCGTAATACGCTTGAGTCATCTGTAGTTCCCAGTGTCCCGAGTAGTTTCTTGCACCACTCGGCTAGCAATTTTCTCCTCGATTTCTACGGTCTTATTTAAGTGGATTACGCTGTTTTGTGACACAGTATCATGCCACCGCCTAGATATCGTGTATGTTTTTTTGTAAGGTATTCTGTTTTCATGTGTAAACTTACCATTCTCCGGTTGTAGTACTGTTTGTTGTCCTGGGCTGTTTATACGAAAACCTCATGTAGACGAGAGCTGTTTTCCGATTTATAACACCAGGACACGCCCTGGTCACAGCAGCTTCTGAGACATGGGAATTGAAGTAGATGTTTATATCTCCACTGCTGTGGCGGTCTTTCCTAATCTAGGTCAGTTCTGCCGATGCAGGTACATCTTTTAGAAACATATGTTTTGCGTTTATATAGCGGACATGAGAACGATGCTATTCTGTAACTACGACGCGTGAACACTTAGGATGAAAGACAATCTGTTTTCAAATTCGCCACTGTTGATGCTGGCGATTCGTAGCGCGTATAGGGCGACTTCAACTAAACATTGGTAAAGTTATGGAGTGAATAGGTAGTGATAGTTATGTAAGTTCGCTTGTTCAGTCTTCAAGTATGCATAGTCTAGTTAGATTATGCATTAGGGATGCCAGCTAACTTGCTAGGCCGAGCACTTTTTGCTTTCCCTCTAACTGATTGGCATACGGTGTAAGACGAACAGATGATGGCTTGACCCAGAGAGATGAAAACAGTTCCATTAGGCTAGCCGCTGTAGATCAGGCATGTCTCCCGAGTTGAAGTCTTCTTGATCCACAGAGTCTGATGTTGAGAACGTTAGTAGAAAGTAACGGCTAATCGGGTGTGAACTTGTGTGCCGTTTGCTTGGTTTCTCTACGAATGAAGTGCAATAAATGAAACGAGGCACTAAAGACTGGAAATAAACTTGCCAGATACCACCTTAATCTCGCATATGTTTTGCTTTCGAATGTTTACATTCAAACGTGAGTGTTTTGCTAAAAGTTGGTCCCAATCTTTGCCTTATTTTACCTGTATCATAGGACCCATTATTTTCCCCCTTGGTTTCTTGACAGTAGAAACCCTAGTATATTGCTACTGATACTCATGATGATATTGATGATGATGACTATGGCTCTCTACTTGGCTAGCTACCCGAGTTGCCTGATGCCGCTCAAAGTTTTCCTCGCCAAGACAACGTTTGTCAGATCCCCGTTGCGTTCACCAGAGTATCGCCATCGTCTGTTTGTGCTACATTTTGTACGTCTGTCTAGCTACCACTGCACGGTCATCACTTTTCAACTTGTTATCAGTTGTATTTTCACCACCTTAGTCCAACTTCTCACGTCACTGGACGGTTAACCTTGCAAGTGTTCGAACTACTTGACGGTTTGTGATCGCCAATTGTAGTAGCTTGATTCTACGTGTATACGCTTTTAGACAAAATAATAGTCGATGGTTTCGGCGGCTTGTCTGAATAGGTCACATGCATCGTACACTCGCGAGAAAAACAGTCAGAACCAGGTAGCGTCGGTTAGCTGATCCGGAAAAGGGCGCACCACGTACGTGCTCTCGATCCACATTGCTTAGATGGCCTTTGTTGACTACCACTCGTTGCTGAACTAGCTGATTTCCACATGGGCCTATCATACCGTTCACTGCTACAACCGACCACACATCCTATCGCGAGGAATCGTACACGAACAACAGGTGGAAAGTGTTATCAATGTGAATTCGCTAGGACACTGAAAATGGTTTGGATTGCGTCGGTCGATCAGCGAACTATCAGATTTAAAAGTGCGTTCATTTTGGACAGGCTGTATTGATAATGGATGTTCTTAAAGTAAACCCTCGTGGCCAGTGCCATCGATGTTGTTTTTCCAGATAGACTAACTCTCTCCTTCCAGTTGGCCGGGCGGTAACTCATACCTAGACCGAATTATCACCACCTTGCAATATGGGAATGCCTCGTCGGTTATTAGCTCCTCTATCTTTGAATCTCTACACATGTACGCGTTTATCTAACATCTTGTGATAAAATCGCTACTCATGAGTGTCTTCTATACTCTACCTGGTCAAAAAATTTTGATTCTTGTAGACCAACACACCGATCTTTGTTGACGTATACAAGACCGAGTGAAATGGTGACTGAACTAACGACCGGTATTCAGCAATAGTCATACCATTCATCGGTATTGAGAAGCAAGTCACAGTGGTGGCACGTTACTTCATCTCTTACTGTTCATCCAAAACGCTGGTTGTGCATATGACCCTTCTCTATTTAGGTCATGTCTCGGCCAGCTAACCAATGCTAACCTACTGTGCTCGCTTTTCGTCCAGCTGTATATTATGGTGTATAGAATAAGAGAAACTTAGGTTTTGACAGTAATTTAAACTCACTTTCATTAAAATAATACCTTTAAACCCCTCTGTATAAACTGTTTTTTATCTGATGATGTTTTTCGCTCAATTTATTAACTGCATGATTTGAATCTTTCAATTCTTTAAGCAACCACTTAGTTGACATCCTTTACCAATCAACTCTGGTTTTGTCGCGCTTTTTGCTTGGATCCTAACATGTGGTCTTCACAATTCTTTTTGCTTTTTCTCTTACATAGGAATGGGCGTCACTCGCACTAGGTGTAGGCCTGGATGCTCGACCTCTTCCCAAACCTGTTGAAGTAGCTACACAGTTACAACACCAGTTTCTCAACTTGCTACTAGATTGGGAGGCCGAATTCCAAAGCGGCCAGTTTCATTTGGACGCTCATTCCACACTGTCTTCAGCTCCATTCGCATCCGGATCACGGGATTATTCATGGCGTCCATCCATGTCGGCAGGAGGCCAGTTCAGAAACTTTCTCAACTATCTCAGATGTCCTTCCAACTCCGGTCAGCCTCGTTCGGGATCGGAGTTAATCAGGGTCCGCGAGTTGTTTTCCAGGTTGAGTGACACTCGAGCTCGGGAACAGCAACGTGTGCGTTCTCAGAGGGAGCTAAAATTGAGGGGTCTTCAAGAACGATTGCGGAAATGTCTGGCTCACGTAAATGGTTCGTTTAACTTGAATAAATCTATGGTATACATATTATATGTACCTTGGGGGTAATATAAATTGGACACCGCTGATGTTCAGTCGTAGTTTCTACGTTCAGTTTAACCTTATAGTGTCGGAGACGCATCTCCTAACGAAGCAGCAAAGGTAAATCACGTCATATCGATTGATCGATCCGACTTCGAGTTAATTGACATGTTCTGATTCACTCAATTAATCTGATTGCATATGCGCGATCGAACGGCTGTATATTATGTGAACTGTTTTCACAAGTGCACTTTCTGATGCCCCTCTGTAACATGATTCGTACTCCTTTGGACCTATAAATTTAGAGCCTCTTTGGCCTAATGGAACTCGCCTTTTTTTCCCAATAAATGCTGTTGCCGCACCTATTATTTTTCTCGGTTCTGCGTCAGCGATTGAGCGCGTTACATCATATAGCCAGCCCTTTCCGAAGATGACTACTTGATTCGAGTTTGGCTCCTACTATTACTCGTTAGCATTGTGTATGCTTATTACAAAGGGACTTTGAACCCCAGCCCACGTTCTCATAAAATAACCCACTCTAATTACTACAGAATGGTGATATGTCTGCTGCTAATTTTATTAGATTTCTTTCGGCTCATCCAAGGCTTCCTCCCGTTTACTGATCTGGTGCTTTATTTCCATATTCCAGTTCAATCTGGAATGAACTCTCCAACAACTTCAGCATCAAAAACCGCGTGTGTCAGGACGTACATTGTCGCAAATTTTGTTTGGTTCTGTCGTTGATGTACTAACGAAAGACAGTCTTACATGGTCTCAAAATGCCTGATGGAAGGCTGACTAGTCAAGTGCAGTCAACTGACAACGTGCAGAAACTGTGACCAGCGTGCAACCTTTATCGTCCCAGTGTATAACGTACCGCTTTATCATACAGGAATAACTACGTTATATAGGGATCACTGTTTGCCCCAGTCATGAGCTCGAATGGATTATTCTAAGTGATTAAAGACAGACTTCAATCACCCGCGTTATTTGCAGTTACATTTTGTTTTTTACTTGTTCATCAATAGAAAATGATATGCTAGTGAATTAACAACGAAATGTTAATAGGACAGTGTTGGCCTAACATAAATCCAAAAGAGCGAACTAGCATAACACAGAAATCTCAACTCTTTCCCGATGGAAAACTTGTTATACATGCTGCCCTTTTATCTCTTTCATCTTATCCACCTAGTTAACTGAATATGTCAACGATGCAACAGTTCTGAATCTATATGTGTGATTGTGTACGAGAATTCGGGATAGATTAATCTGACTCAGACTCTTTTTCTGTTTGTTTACCAGGCCGGAGCTTACTTTCCTTAGCTGTTTCGCTCCCTTTTGCCCATAAGCTGAAATTTATCACCCATTTCGTGGTCGGCATTCAAACAAGCATGTATTCACCATAGCCCGGAAATGAGTTGAAAAATTTTGTACGAATAGTTGGTTCCAGTGATTGCCAGCGAAGTAGTGAACAGATGTTTTGAATTAGTTAGGTCGAATCGATATCGTGCACGTCGGAGAATCGTACCCACGATCCGTGGATCAGCGGCAGATTGTAGTCCTGGCACTTATCCACCTTTCAGTTCGATTACATGCGTGTTGTTGGTGGAACCCAACTAGGTCGAAACTTTTGTCTATCACTTCTGTGGTGGTCACTGGGATCAACTGTTTGTAGGACCTTTTTCAACCCCTTTGGGGGCCGTAGTAGATGATTGCTTGTTTTCAGACTAACCAACAAACTGCCGATGGAGTTCAGCCTGTGAGCACAGAGAAACACAACAGCTAGGAAAATTAATTCGCATACATTCCTGCAACCCCGATGACAGTGACCGCGTGTTGTGGACCACAATGTGACAGTTGCTCACGAATCTAGGGTTTGATTCTCCAACGTGCATGATGCTGATTCGACCCAACTAGGTCAAAAAAGCTGTCTACCAGTTCATTGATGGACACTGAGCTCAACTGCTTGCAGAAGCCGACGCTTGTTGTTTATCGTTCATTCATGGACACGTCAGGTGGGCTTTATTGCTACAAGTCCTTTTTGGCTGGGATTTGTCTTGTATCTAATATTGGTTTTGATGTTGTGTTTTGTCCTTCTCAGACACCTTACGATCAGGACAGCAAAAAAAACAAAATTTGGTAACGCGGGTTTTGTTTCCAATCAAACCAGTGCAAAGTTAATTATAACCACTGCCTGTTGTATAGGTTAGTGACTCTAGAAACGCGTGAAGATGAACTTGAAGGAGTCCGAGCAACTATAGGGAAATGTCCCCCTTAGAGGAGCATGTGGTAGACGAGTCTACTCAGATATAACCGCACTGTTTATGTATAAAATGTGTCGAACCAGGGAAATGGGGCCACTATGCTACTTAATCATTGGGAAAGAGGCTGTTTTACCACACAGTGAGGCAAGGCGTTAATAGCAGCACGGACTCTTATCTCGAACTCTGAACATTTTATCTATGCTACCAGGCTATCTCCCATCTTGGAGAGGTTAGATTGGTTGCAGGGGTTTGCAAACCACGTGGTTATACGTAAACATTCATTCTACTTTTAGAGGTTGCTGACCGGATAGAAGAAAATTTGACTGCGTTGGCCTCCTTGTTGGAACTACTAGTTCCCGACCCTTTTCATTCCGATTCTTCGATCCATGAGTCTGATGTCTCACATGGCGGCGACGGCGACATTAGCGAAAAACCGGCAACCGACGACGGAGTCTGGTACAGCCGTGCACACGGACGTTTGTTTGGTAGTACGAGTGGCTTTGGGTTTAGCACTCGAGAGATCGAACTCCGATTTCCGTGTTTCCCGGATGCCGCAAACCCAGCGGTCGCGCACCTGTGCATCCCAATTAAGCGCACAGATGATGTTCGGGTCCTGGAGGACTCCGCCAGAGAACATGCGAATCTTGTTCGGAAGAAACATAAACCGATGCTTTTAAACTGGTTAAAGGTTAGCTCTTTTCATGGAAGTTTTTTTCCACATGGTTAATTATGTGATACTCCCTCGGTAAAATTCCTTCTAAGGGGAGTAAAAGTGTTCGTTTGATGAAGGTACTTCTTTTTGTGAGAAGGTGACGCTTCATTGTCACGGGACTTGCTTGTGCTTCCTAGTGAATAAAACAACTCTAGCCTGTAATAACACTTGAACTAGAGATACAATCATGTTTAATGCTGAAGTCAAACCGAGAGTTTATCGTGTTTTTCTCCAAAAAGCATGTTATCTAATAGCCCTCGCTTGCAGTTTTTGTTTGTTGCGCAGCCGCTACACAATGAGAGATATTGATATGTCGAGGTAAGCAGCAATAATGTCCACCAGCAGTTTGAAACACAGTTAACTGGTCGGTGTTCGCTGCCGTGCCACCATGTGATTAAACGCGGGCTGAGGGAATGCAAAAATATTAGGTCTATACAAGATGCTACTTACAGTCGTTCGATTTCGAAAATTCTTGATCGATACCGCTATTATGTCGAGACTTAGAGCCTATTTAAGAATTTCCGCAAGAGGTAGATGCTGACCGGAAGTGAAACCCAACCAAGCCTACTTCAACAGACTACAAATAGCATCACACTAACATCCACTGGGAGGCTGAACCTACCATCACTCTACTGCAGTGTTTCTGATGCTCGAACTATTCAAACTTTCGGTCTGGTGTTCCGAATCTATTCAAGTGTGCGCTTGAATTCATCTACTACTGATGCTGTTACCATATATTGTTATAGAATACACACATTCTGACACCGAATCAAGCGGATCATTTGTTTCTCCAGCTTTCTCTCATTTTCCAACAGTAAGTCCATTTTGTCACCGAGAAAATCAAACGCCTTTTTTCGTTTAATTATCATGCACGCCGTAGTTGCAACTACAGTCACTTCCACCAAAATTGCAAATGACTTTCACTTTGGGAAATGGCAGGGAATTAATTGGCATTAGTTCGGCGTGGATTCCATCAACTCAGACCTGCAAACAGATTATTCGAGGCCACGCCTACCGTGTCGGAATCAGTGTTTGTTTGACGCAGGATACAAAACTGTTTTAAGTCATGCGTATTTTTCAGGTCACTTGAACAGATCTTAGTTTGGGTTTGTGGGTCGGTTCATTTTTAGCTTCCCGGAGTGAAGATTATTTGCGAACCGTTTTACGTGTTTCAGTAAGTCCTTCGGCGCGTATCTGAAACATGCAAACTCGCAACCGATAACCGAGCGCAGTCTTCGCTGGTTGAGGCATGCACTCCGTATTCAAATGGACCGAATGCGGCGTCCTCCATTATTCATTGTGGTTGGAGGAATTGATCAGGTGGCCGAACGATGATGTGGCCACGGGCTGTGACTGTCGTGGCCACCCCACTGGGCAGTTGGTAGGCCCCGTTTTGTCTTATGGGGTGGCTTGAGACCATTCAATCATCGATGTTTACGTTCCATTGCATCTGTCGGACGCCATTTTTAAATGAACAAAGGGTGAGTTAGTACTGTTGTATGACAGGCAGTTTCGTTGTGAGTAGTATACTACTCACAAGTAGTATATTACACACAGGTGACATTCAGGAACAAAAAGGCAAGATCCGAACGCCAGGAAGACGACGGACAAGAAGAGACTATGGGAATAGTGTGTAAGCGCTACAGCAAAAGTCCCACCAAGGCGAATGACAATGATGTATGTGAATGCATGTCTGACGTGCAAATGGGTGTACGCGTTTGTGGTTTGATTTTTGACATAACCTATACGGGAGTTTGCGCAATAAACGAATTCTCAGGTCAAGCGTTTTTTGCGGTCACAACAATGAATGCGATCATGAATGAATATGAATGCGATCATCGACTGCATCATCGCTTAGATCAAGGTCGGTGACCTACAGTTGCAAATTTAAATCCTCCGTCCTCTTTTCAGCCAGTCACCTCACCCTCCAGACAAAATAATCTGATCCGTTACCCCAGTACTATCTAATGGTCGGTGTTAGTTATAAGAAAATAATTGTAATGCCAAATTTCGTCTCGATCTTTCACCTAACGACTACCCGATTGTTTCAACCACATAAATCAATACTGTAAGGCAGACTGAATCGATCAGCTATCTAGTGACCATTCTGCTACCTAACCATGCATCTACACTTACACCTGAATGAACACGTAATGTACACCGGCCGTCACCTTAGTACGATCACAGTACTGTTGTCTGGTTTAACATTGGCCTCACAAAGACACAGGTATAAGGTCGAAAAGGCCCGTCTACTGTTGTTGAATTGAAGTAGCAATCGAAATGTGATTAAGAATAACTAGAGGATTGGAGCATTAATAAACATCAATAACAATATGTGAACTGTGTTTATACGAAGAAATAGTGTGTTGGATTTAAGTGAGATCATGGGAGCGCAGTTGGAACAAGTTGGGTGAATCACGCAACGGTTGAGGGAAAGACGTGGCTTAAACTGACCTTAAAATGTGTCCGGACTGAATGCTTGTTTACGTGCGTTAAGCTATGTACCAGAACATGCGCATTTATCGTAGTAGTGTCTGTGGCCAAAAAGCCTACCAAACAATGAACAAGGTAATGTGTGGATGATACATGCTGGCAGAGCTGTAATCGCTGGTCGTGTCGGACATTCGCTGCTGGGCTTTTCTGTTTGGCGCTGATCGAATTATTACAGCTGCTCTTGTAGTTTAAATGAACGGAAGATTAACATCGAACCAAGTTGTAGTGTTGAGTGCGGCATGCCAGAGGATTAATTAGCCTGAACATGTACATGCAGGACCAGCAGATTAACTATCAAGCATGTGTGAACGAACACTCTGGCTCTGTGGTGGTGGTTTTGGCGTGATAACTTGGTTGATTAAACAGCGATCGGTCAGCTTCCGATGAGGTTAGTCAAGACGTCAGGTATTGCACTATCCACCAGGAAGTATGGGGAATCTAGCTGTTCTGATTTGCAAATTTGATGAACGTAATGGTGAGGACAGTTTGTCTGATTATATTATAGGTGTCCATGTACCTCCACTAGAACTGGAGCAGTTATTGCACTTTTGTACTCATAACATACAGTTTAAATTCAATGGAGAACCTTATCGACAAACAGATAGCGTGGCGATGGGATCCCCATTGGGACCGTTGTTTGCAGACATCTTCATGATGAAGCATGAAAATGGCCAATTAGAAAAAGCCATTCGTGGATTTAATGTTTATAAGCGATATGTGGATGATATCATATGTATAGTTAGCGAAAATCCCAACCCAACGGATGTCTCAGCCATTTTCAACTCGTCTCACACGAACGTGACATTTCCACTAGAAGCTGAACGTAACGATCAACTATCCTTCATGGACGTACTCATCCGACGACGTGCTGATCGATCCGTTCAAAGTAAAATCTATAGGAAAGAAACCTGGAATGGGCAGTATATCCATTTCAGCAGCTTTGTTCCTCTAAGACAGAAAAGGAATCCCATAAACTGCTTGACTAATAGAGCTATGAGAATATGTACACAAGATACAGTCTCCGATGAACTATCGTTCCTACGCACGCTGTTCTTACAAAATAGTTATCCAGAGCGTTTTTTTGACAGCGTTATGAGAAACTGGCTAAGATGAACCTAGCGGAAAAGAAAGCAGTATTTATCTCATTATCATTCAAAGGGGACACGCTTGCCGAAACAATCCCTAGGAGACTTAACACTGTCATCAATAGAACATTCTATGCTGCTAAATTACGCGTTTGTTTCAACTCTCCTCTAGCTTTGTTTTTACGGTTAAAGTGTAAAGTGCCCGTTTCTACGGCTTCTTTTTGTGTATACTCACCGGTTCCTGTGGAAATAGTTACGTGGGTCGCACGACCAGGCGCTTGTCTGTAAGTATCCGTGAGCATCATCCAGCCTGGATCAGCAGCGGAGTCATCAAGACAATTACCAGCGCAATTGTTGTACACCTCGTTGCTACACATCATACTGTCAACCTGGGCTCCTCTTTTCGTCCGATTTACGAAGTCAACACCATTCACTCAAAAGCTGTCATATGCCGAATTTTAGCTACAGCTGAAACGATTGGAATTCGATTGGAAAATCCACCCTTGTTCATACAAAAGCGCTTTGTTCAGGCGTTGAAGTTACCATGGCCAGTCACCCACACCACGACCGATCAAACCACCATGGTTCCAGTGACGTCATAATGGTGACGTAGTCCTATCAAAACGTTGTTTCCGTGTGTGCCGATGATGTGTTTGACCTCACTCAAACTTGCTACTTGTTTTTTGTTCGTTTCGCCCTGACAACTTTGTTTCATGTAAATTGTTCTCATATTGTTTTATTGCTGAGGATCGAAATACTTGTGGATGTGATACACGATTTGAGAATTGTACCTTCTGTCTTTTTCGTTGACATTCGTTCGCGGTCTAGCGAGTTCACCTAGTCTGACGTTGAACTGGACACCGTATCAGAGAACATTCGAATGGAGCCTGCTGTGATGTGGTGTAATGGCTTATTGCGTTTTCGTTGCAAGCATTAAATTACGTGAATTCCCCAGGGTTGTCTTCAGAAAACAATAGTGAATCCGATGTTTATACAACCCTGATTTTTCACACGAAAGTGTGACATCACTGTTCGACAGAGCGGGTAGATGTGAGTTGTACTTCTCAAAAATAAGATATCTGTGATGCAAGTTACGAACTCAACTGGCCACCTGAGTGACACTTTGCATCTGACCTTATATTGCCCGTCACCTAATATTGGGAGACGTTCACTTTACAAACAGCATCAAGCGTAACATTAAACCTCTTTACATTTGACTCCATAACTTGAATGCCACTTCAGTTCGTTAGTCATTATAGTTGGTTTGCCATGTTTTATCATCACTGACTTCCGTTATTAACCGCAAATGAGTGTGACCCAGCTATTGCTCAGTGATTTAGCATCGGCCCCCATCCAAGGGATAGTTGCTGACCTCTGATTTAGACGTTTCAGCAACATTGAGTTGTTCACCTTAATGCACACATTTTGTCTCCGGGTGTAGAACACGAGGTGATCAGCTGATTACTTTGCAAGTGAAAAAGGAAATTGTAACTTAGTTGATCCATTCATAGTCCTCCTGACCTGACCAAAAGGTACTGTAACTTGGACCGTCGTTCACTACAACATTGGCGTAGAGTATTCTGAGTTGAAAATTACCAACAGCGAAACGAAAAAAGTGGGGCAAAATAAGGTTAAGTAGACTGGTTAAAAGTATTGTGATTACCAACCTGCTGCCATCTCGGGTGACATTTATAACATATGATTTGAGCTACATCATGTTCTGCGGCCAAACATCGTCTTCATATCTGGTGACCATGACGTAGTTTTATCCAGCTGTTTATGGTCTCGGCACATAATATCCGGTACGATAAGCACTCGGATGGTCTATAATGCGCTTAATCCAAGTATCGCAGACTGTGCATTGCCTATATAATCCACAGTTTTTCGAAAGACGCGTTGGTGAACACCCGTGCTGTTCTTGCGACCGTCCCGTTTGATGTGGTCTACTTGATGAAGTCAACGAATAGTTGTTAGTAAGTTTGTCAGTATTGATCGCGTTTCCCTCCAAGGTTGGAGCACTTGTGATCTACCGAATCTCCACCCAGAGGCTTTACGCGGGATGGCGGTCGGTGAGGCTCGATGGCTTAACTCTAGTCACTCTTCCACTGTGATATAGGACTATTGAATGAAACGGAAAAACGAAGGCTGTTGAAGGACTGTCCTGCCGATGTTTTATTCTCTTCTGTTATTCACTTGTTTAGTAGCAGACCTTGCGTATCCCGATATTTATTATTTGAGTCTAGGCATAAGAAGTAAATAATTATTTTGGATCCTTTCTCTTTATATTTAACTAACCGATTTTACCTTCCTTTCATTTGTATCGTGATGAGGAATAAGTCAGAGACGCAATTAGTCCGACATTGGATGTAACGCCTGAAGTTGATTGCATGAAACGATCTTGTGGATACTGTCTTGTTCCAATTTGCAGTCCCACTGTTTGTGTATAATGTGATAGCTCATTGCTTGTTTCTTCAATTTGTACGTACTTTTTTTGGGTTATCTACTGTCCATTCCCCTCCCGTCATGTTTAAGTTAAAACGACCTTTTCTTATGGTTTCATGACACGAGACTTCTAATCAATTACTGTCAGCAGTGATTCCGTTGTACATTATATTGTTTAAATCTATTTATTCCATAGCAATTTCAGTCTGCTGATTCCTCACCGGTTGGTGCTCACCTACGTGAACAGGTGAACTCACTGCTGCCACGCATTCGCGATTGGCTTCATCGTGCAGACCGCCTGACGCATTTGTTCTTCGATCGGCTCGTTTTTGTGAACTCCACCGGTGACTTTTGTCCTTCCGGTAAGCTGCTTACTATGAATCACTCCCGGTTTTGTCGCCTACCTCTTAGTGGCTTGTAAAATGTTGAATTTCCCGTTCTGTTCGTCTAATCATTGATTGCTGTTCTGACGAAATGTAAGTAAAAATAGCTAGTCACTTGAACCAGTCTTCCAACCGAAAACTGATAACTTTGGTAGTTGCCATTGTGTCAGTGGGCTGTCATTCGAACGGTGGCATGGTAGCAGTACATTGTTGTTTATCTTCGCACTAATAATGTACACCATTTAACGTAAGAAGTGGGCAACGGCAATTCATGTCAGTTGGCTGACTCGGATCTAATGTGAGAAAGGCACATCTCTCATTCACCATTCGCTACGCTTTTACTGGTGCACTAGCTGAATTTCTACTCATTTAGAGTGAATGAAGTAATGGATAATTTATAAGCAGTAGGGAACCGTTGTTGGAAATCTTTCACAATTGACCGCAGCTTTCGCGTTCTGATTGACTTTTCGGCTAATCTCCTTCGGAAAAAAGCATAATATTGGAGTATCGTCCCTCGTTAGTACTAATCAGTGATGCACCACGCATGGGACTTGATCTCTGACCCCGCTGTCATGAGACAACCGTGTTGACCGCCTCGACATTTATATGGCATTAAACGACTTACTTATCATGTGCAAACGTTCTACCACAATGGCGTGTGTGCAATTTTCAGGTTCCCCGCTCGCCTGGAGAGGAAACAGTAACTGGTAACTCCAGTCGATGACCTTGTAACTAGGACTTCTCTCCAAGTTGAAATCACAAAAATTATTAAACTCTTCGAATGGTATTTCGATTACGACTAAGTAACAGAAGATGGTTTTGATTGCTATATGTTGAACTCTATCAACTAGGTCACTGGGACAAACCGTCTGCAAAACCTCGCTCAGTTTCCTCGTTTGCAAGCTGACCACAAACGGCCAGTCGATTTCAGCTTGTGAAAAAATAAACTCAACGGCTGAGCAAGTTTATTCACATACTTTCTTGTAACCCGGTGGCCGCGTCCACCTGGTCCAGTGGTTGAATGTCTGGACTACAATGTAACTCTTAGGTACGGTTCGTAGGTGCGATTCCACGATATGCATGGTGTTGACAAGATCCAACAACACAGAAAAACTGCCTATCACGTCAGTAGTGGTTACTAGGATCAACTGTTTGCACGCCATGCAAATAGTTGAGTCCTGGTTGATTAGACTGGTAGTCAGCATATTAATTGGGCTCAAGGCATGAGGGCGCTAACATCGAAGCTTGCTTGAATAGAACGTTTCTAGCCTCTGGTTAAAGGCGCTGTTTGGTATGTCTAAGTCAGCGACGCTGTTGTTACGAATCTGGCGAAGTATCACAAGTTTTTGCGTTCTTCAAATCAAGTCGTTTACTTACTGTCTAGTTTTTCCTTCCGTAATTTGTTTTGTTCCCCGTTTCTTGACGTTAATGCCCGCTCTCTTGTTGCTACTGTACGCATATATGCGTGCAATTTTTCCAGATGCGGTTAATAAGGCTTCAGAAGGTACCAGTGACTCGAGCGATACCAGCGATTTGGAGGATGTAGAGCCCAACGCGTCTAACGTCAGGTCGTGCGCCCAACCATTTTCAACAAACAGTAAAGCAAATGTTTTACTTACCGATGAACACAAATCAGCTTCACAATGTGATTCCATCGTCTCATTTTGTGTTGACTCACGCGTCACCGATAGCAAGCGGCAGGTGCCCGCAAACGGATTTACACCAGTTAGTGACAGGTATTTCAAGGTTTTATCATCGAATAATGTTGTTTAAATCCTCTTACTCCAGTTATAACCGTCGCGCCAAACGTTTTCTACTCCCACTCTATTCTTTTACTGTTCCCACATGTGATTCCTCTTATCTTTTTCTCCATTAGACGTGTGCTGTCGGGTCTTTGTTTAAGCGATACCGTCAAAGTAACGGACTCACCTCGCCTTCATATGATCATACAGGTAGAGGGAATTACAGCCTCATTTCCTAGTGATCTGTTTTCTTCCCGTAACCTGGGGCGTGCGGTTTTCAGGACGCCTGTCTTTGACCAGTGCTGTCTACATAGCGTTAGCTACCCATGGTTGAAACAGCCTGTTTTACACTTACTGTGTTCTCTGGCGAGTCTTTGGAATGTAGAGCTGTTCTGATAACCCTACGTTGCGGTTTTATTCCACCAGCTTTCCCAGTTCTGGTACGTCTTACGTATGCCAATTCCCCTGTCAAATCGTGCTCTGTTTGAACTTGCCTGTCTGGTCTCGAATAGACAGTCTGGTTGGTGTGTATGTCTGGACTCGACGCAGGTCATTACTTAAGCCCATATTTCACTGTTTATGTGAGAGTTTGAAAAACGTGAGGGGTTTGTTCCGAGAGGGTGTTACGTAAAGCAACTTTCATACCCGTAACCAGACACGCCACCTGAAGTGGCCCGTAGTGAACGTCGATGCTGTTTTGATTGTGTTTTTATCTTTTTAACTATGTTCTAGTTTCGTTCCTTTTTGGTGTCTGAGTCCATTATTTGCGCACACTACCTGTCGTCAATTTTCGCTTTAAAGTTCGGTGTGTTGTCGTCTGACTTCTCAATATGCTAATTACTTCAACTCTATATGGCGTGAGAAAACGACCTGATCTACCCGTCTCTCGTATTTAGTGGCTTTTTTCTGTTCACCCCGTGGCTATTGATCTCGACTTATCAGTGTGTTTAACTAGTGTCTGGGTCAGTTTCAACGCCTTCCAGATAAAGTCTGACTCCGATCATGTGTATGGTTCGACGACGATCAGACGGAGCACGAAAGTGTGCTATTTTACCGTTCATTCGTTGTTAACTAATGTACCCTTGATTCAAACAGTCGATCTTTTATGTGACCACATGTTGGTACATCCGTGTTCAGCATGTATACCAGCCTCGATTTTCAAAGATCTGATACACACACACGGAATGTCAAATTTTACCACAACGGTGATGGTTATAAGCAAGTCGACGGATTCGCAATGGGAACCCCCTGGGTCCACTGGTTGTTAACATTTTCATGGTGAAATCGAAGCAGTAAGCGTCAGTCAGATTATTTTTTGCCAGAGGTACCTGGATGACATCCTGACAATTATGAGAGGTCAACATGAAAACCATCTGATCAAATTTGCATCACTCCATATCAACATTCATTTTATATGTGAATATGAAAGCGACAATTCAGTGGCTTTTCGCGATGTTTGAACAAAACAGTTAGAACACGAACACTGGTAGATGCAAACATTTCGTATTGACTCGTCAGTGTGAAATTTACAATGACGTGAAACGTTTTATTATACCGAACAGTTAGGGGGTAGGATTAATAGTTGGTTGATTGATTAGGAAAGGTCACTAAGTCCAGGGAAGGGTCAAATTCATGAGCAATTGTTTCTGAACGCACAGAGTCGGTTTCAGTCGATTGATTGCGACCGCCTCAGAATCGAGAAGTTCTTGATCTCCAGAGTGAAGAAACGTTCGCCTAAATGAGTGCAGTACTCTGTATTACAGAAGAACAGCAATGTCGTTGAAACACGCAAGCAACCACTGTCCGCAGTCGCAAAGCACCTCCTGCCCACTGGTCACTTCGTGTTCTGTCTGTGCTATTCCCTTAATCTTATATCAAGAGATTAACCGTTCCGGGCTAAGTTACCTTTTCAGTAGTATTTTGCTAAACACCCCACTTGCTCCTTAAAATTTGATCGCTTACTGTCCATTATCTTCCCATCATTCGGCGCAACACTTCAAATGCATATGTTATTCATTCAGTTTATTACCATCCAGCGTTGGAAAGGAATTCGTTGAAATATGTACCTTGGCTTGAGGTGATTGTTCTGATGACATGGGAATAATTGATCTATTAAAAATTTGTAGGCATGTTGTCGCGTTAGAGAAAATTAGTTGTTTCCTGCAGTTCAGCACGAAATTCGCAAAGGCAAACGCAAAAATAGACTTTCCAAAGTATATGTACAAATGAGCAGATTCCCGAAAGAGTTTTGAAATCATTTCAAACGACTCCGTGTTGTGTCCAATATGCAGAGTTTAGAGCATTGCTCACTTAATGAAGTTGCCGCCATTCCACGAGTTATCCACCTGCGTCATCTGTGGCGTCGAAAGAGCGTTCGGTTGTCTCTAAAAGGGAGCGTATATAATGCTTGTGTACGTTCTGTTTTGCTCTATGGTTCGAAAACGTGGCCTGGTCACAACGAATATGTCAACAGACTCGCTGTGTTTGACCATCATTGTCTCCGCCAGTTGGCACATATTAAGTGGACTGATCGCGTGAACAATGTGGTCGTTCGCCGGCGCGTATTCCTGAACGCTCCGGATGCGCGATCAATTGGTCAACTAATCACGGTGCACAACTTGCGATGGTTGGGTCACGTACTCCGTATGGCATCTGATCGTTTACCATACCGGGCGTTATATACTGAGGCCGCCGACAGTTGGGTAAAACCGCATGGCGGTCAAGCGACAACGTGGTCACGAAATATGAAGACCTTGACTGCTCCATTGAGCAAAGTAGGTAGGTGTCGCTTGCCTGGATGGAATCTTCGTGATCACTCATACCGCCAGGTAGAGACGCTGTCCGAGATGGTGGTGTGTCGCAGTCAATGGCGTACCTGTATCCATACCATTTCTAGTTCTTCCTCTAAGTCTTCTCTCAATAATTTTCAACCTTCTCAATAATGTTTTCTTCTAAGATATTCTGCGTCACTGTTGAGGTGAACGGCGGCCTGAACCACAGTACCTTTTGGTCAGGCTCATGCCTGTTATGATGATGGTGATGATGATGATAACACAAACAGGTTACCTGAGTCCATTCGCTCAAAGCTTTGAGAACGAACGTTAATCTTATTATCACTCGACCTGACAAGGAAACACGAATACTATTACTAGATTCCACTAAATACATGAAATGGTTGGGAATATTATGCGACATTTTAAAATTCCGAAAATGTGAATGGTAGCAATGAAATTAAACAGCCTGAGATTAAGCTGACCAAGGCTCTCAAGTCCATGAACTATTGTAGTCTCATTCCGGACGTTCTGTTTGATAGATTGAAACAAGCTCGAACGTGTGTACCAAGGATGTATAGATTACCGAAGGTACATAAACCAGTGGTACTACCTCGCCCAACTTAAATCTGTCTGTCTCTCTGTTCCATTTGAACTGCTCACACCACTCAGCCAACTAGTATTTGCACAGTTTATGACACTTCTGGGCTTATCTTCAACATTAGGGAAAACATTTGCCGCAGCTTAATTCAACATCACCGTCTCATGTGGGTGCCTGATATTATCACTCTTCAAGGATCGGTGTTTTTATCGTTTCGACTGCTCTTGTGGGACTAATTGTGTAGGTCCCACAACGAGACAACTATTTAGGAGGATCAAAGAGCATCGTCCAACTTGGCTTAGTAGAGGCTGGATTAAAGGAATCAACAGTTCTGTTCAGGCGTATCTTGTCGAAATCGACCACCAAACAGCGACTGACCAGGCGTTTAAAGTGTTCTATTGCATACCCACTAACTCCTCAAGGAGTGTACATCTGCGTCTGCTGTATACAACTTAGGCCATCGCTATTCCTACATTACAACGGAAACCTTGTGTATAAAACAAATTCGTGCAGGCACTCCACCTCCCGAAGCCAGATTACAGGCGATGAAACAACAATCCAGCATAAATAAACCACACTTCTGTACACATTAATTTAGATATTAACCGACTTCCTTCAAAGTTCGACTTTTTCTTCTCTACACCAGATGAATGCCTCACTTGTTCCTCAAACTAATTCCTTAGTTTCCATTACCGTCCCGTTTGATGCCAGATGTTATTCGGAATAACATGTTGCATACGTATACTATTCATACAATAATTGCCACTTTTATAACTATCGATCTTTGAGAAAGAGTTTGTCGAGAAGATATCTTCAAGAATGCTGTCGTACACCAATGACAGTCGTGCGTCTTCCGGATGCAGTTGTCAGGTGTATGCTCCATATGGTTTATTAGAACCATTGCTGTTGTATATATCCATCTCTATCTAGAGGATTGATCTCCATTTGATCAATTTAAGGTCGCTAGTTTGTGAAGGTTATTATCTACATCTTTTGATGCTCCCTTGTATTGTTGTCAAGTTCCCAAACAGATGACCCTATGCTTACTCTGAAGAGCTACTGAACCTTTTGTATTTTTTCTCTGAGCACGTTCTAGGCAAACTGTTCCATGGTGAGAAGTATGTCGTCTAGTTTGTCTACACCTATCAATTAGCCATCTTGCATTGCTTAATGATAATTACCAGTTCCAACTAGTCGTTTAGTAAACGATGATGTGGTTGTAAGGCAACATTATTCTACTTGCTATCGAAGGTTGTTGTTTTCAATATGTATAGGAGGGGATTTATTGTGCTTGTGGCCAGTGCATGGAACCAAATGCGTATTTGCTGTGTTGTCGCGGCGTTCTGAGATTGTAGCCTATTTTCTATTGATCGGAATGCTCAGCATGCATCGTTTGTATCATCTGAGTGAACGCGTTCACGTGATTTCTGTTGTTGCTTATATCGCGTGTTTATGTGGTTGATTGGAGCATCGATTCGTTTATGTAAAGTGACTACTTTTTGAGCCATATACACACACATGTGCTTTATGCATAGATAGTAACAATGACCTTAGGTGAAATAACCTGGTCGGTTGAGTTTCTCATTTTCGGTGCCACGTGGACTCGGACCAATACACACTTTGAGTTCAACGACCATCTAGCATTCTGCCGTTAGTTGCAGGAAGCGTCTCCCTTAATCAATTAACAGTATTTTTCTACCACATATTCCGCTTGATGATTTTTCAGAGCTCCCGAAGTTGATTTGTGGTAATGGTCATTGTTCATTCCCAGTGCTGGCTAAATGGTAGCGTTGGTAAATCACGTCCATGGGAGAAATGCAGCTTCAGCTACAAGACTACACATCCCTCTTGTTCACTGCAGTTTTTAAACGTCTTTCCCGAATAGTTTCCAGATCGGCTATGAACCAAAAAACGCGATGAATTTTGGAAAATAACTGTATTTTTGCGGCACCGTGTAAACACTGTATGTATACATATGGTTTTACCCCGATTTGAGATCAGCTGCTGCGATCAAGGGAAAGAGTAAGCACGAGATGAATTAACGCCCACTTGACAGCACAACGTTCTCCTTCCTTCTCTCGATTGCTGACGTTGGTCCCGAACTAGACTGAATCCAAATACTTGTAATGTCCAATGGGGGATGTGCGAGTTGTTTCCATATCACTGGCGCTCATACTGATTTTCAACATTGTTTTGAAAGAACTGTAGACGTTTCGTTTTGGCCTAGTTTATAACCAACAACAACACACTTTAAATTAAGATAGGGGTATAGGATGAGGGAAAACCCATTTGGTGGGAACTTGTGGAAGTTAGCGATCTTGTGGGTTAAAGCGAGGAACGAAAGTTATCAGTAAGATGCAGACACCTGTCACGTGCAATAAATTGTACAGTAAAATAGGTTGGTACTCAATTCGAACCTGTCTTCCTGTGGCAAACACACAGATTTATACATATTGAATGGGCAGTCATGATTACCAAGTTGCAGTGAGGATCTCTCGGGAAGCCACACTTTCGTTGTTCATCGCACATTTTGTACCAGTACGTAACGGTCGGACATTTCGCCAGGCATTTTCGATCTGCTATGCGCTTTACCATTCCAACACTCTACATGCGGATAGCCTCTGCCGATTTCTGTTCGGTGAATTTAGATAGCTGCGCAATCCCTGATACGATCTAGGGTTACCACCGAGTACTAACAGTTTTCGCTCTCAACACGGTTAGTACGAATGATGTTCATTGCATTCTATGCCTTCCTTACGTACGCAACCATAGTTCTCGGTTCTTATTTATGCGTTCTCGCCCCCTGTCTGGAGCCAAAAATTTGTCTGATAGTACTTTATGTATATATATATATAGGGCCTGGTAATATGACGCCAGAAACAAGTTTGTTTGCCACTTTTAATGACTGAACTGTTCGCCAAACAATATGTGTTCTTCGCGCACAGTCCTTTACGGATCACGCACAGAAGCTATTGTGGTCCGTTGCCAGGAGTATGCTAACAGTGTATGTAGTAGGTAGCTACAAAACGTACAAGAGCACGCGATCAAGTAGACACTTTTCCCTCAGTCGTGAATCAACGTACTCCATGGTCAACTGTCGTTTACCGGATTTCAGACCTTATAGTGGAATGTCTATCGCGATATTCTTCTTTTTATCGGCTGACTACTTTAAACATGAATATCGTTTTCCTCAGTACATTTTTAGACATTTCTGCCTATGGTGTCCGATTTCATTTTTTGGATGTTTGGATGTCACAGTTCGGACTAGCCGTTTTCCAACGCATCCCGTTCTAGGTGTATCTGCCACTCGGTTTGAATTTTGAAATATCATGCTTCCTTTATTTCATTCCTCAACACAGAAAAATTACAACTGTTGTGGAGGTTGGCATTCTACTTGTTTCTGTCGGTTGCGTTCACAGAGTGTTTGCATTACATATGTCGAGTACATAACAACCAGAAGACCAGTTGAGGATGATGCCATATTACTTGGACTCTGTGTTCATCTAGTTATGGAGATGCATCCGTTGTTTTCCATTCAAGCTAGTTTTCTGTTCCTGATCCCGATTCATTTGGTCCTTCTGATTTCCATGTAATTTACTAGTTCATCTGCAGTTGCAGTGGTTTGTGTGTTGACAGGACGTATCGGAATTTATGACAATGGACGGTTGAACACATCGTCATTTGGTCTTTGCAGGAAATCGCCTAATAAATATCAACACATTTGCTGAATTGGGAACCCCACGACCTCGATTACTTTGCACATCATGCCACAACGTCACTTATTGGGCACAGCCATATCGTTCACCTTGTTGTTGTGCAGTCAAACCCCGAAGTTGTTAACATTTGAGGAAGCTACGCTGATCTAGCGGTGTCGACCACCTCTTCGAACACAAGCGTTATCAGTGTCATAGAGCTGACTTCGTTTTTACTAACGTGCATCAATTTTAGCTACTTTTCAATATTATAATTTTATTTGCCGGATCGACTAGGGTAAACGGAATCTCGCAACGTATGTCTTGACAAATTTGACCTTGTTACTGCACTACATTGTAATTGTACGTCTATGTGGGTTCGATTAATTGATTTTCCGTATTAGCACGCGACGTAAAACAAGTACCGTACCGTTTAGAGTGATGGAGAGTGGTTGGTGTTTGACCCAGTTTATCGATTATCATATTCGCCTGCGCATGGTAGCCCAGACGTGCATATTTGTGGGTGGAAATATGCAAATGGACGATCGAACGGTCGAATGTGTTAACCTGGCTAATGGAACGCATCGTTATAAAGTCGGTGTTATGAGAGATATGTGCAGAATTGGCTTACAGTTGTCAGAGAGGTGGATATTTTCTTGTGCAATACAGTTCAGGATTAACGTAACTGTTGTGCGTTCAGTGCACTAATTTAATGTATCACAGCTGGTTTCGCTTTTGTTATCACGGCAACTTACTCCCTTTTATTAAAAGAAATAGCCCACTTCATGAAAGTGTGTGCACATTTGGTGTCGGCGTTACTTATCGTGAATACATTCGCATTGTGACGAATAGATGAATCGCAGTGATTCAGGTGATCACGTGAATCGATCACCTCCGTGTTTGGATGAGTGATTACCGCGTGAGTTTGTTTGCTTTCGCTCCATAGTTTCAGTGATACAGTATTCTTAATAAACAACCCAAATCAGCAGTAGATCTGAACATGATCGCTATATTGCGAATTGTCGGTATCTTAGACTCATGAAACTGTGGAAATTAACTTCGCTATCCGTAAAGCGCCCAATAAATGCCATAAAAAGACTGATATTTCGTTACTATTGGAAAACTATCGATACACAGTCCTCCACTTAAAGCGAATTGCAGAATTTTAGCTCTTATGATTAACAGAATGCTGTCGGTACTCGGCTCAAAGCCGTTGCTATTGATCCTAAGATCAGTACACTTCTCGCGTTGCACTGTTAGTCGCTGTATCCACTTCGGGCTTCGCAGATTGTATTTCTTTAAATTCCTCTGGTCTGCCATAACTTGTTTACATTGACTTGGTGTATACTTAACACTTTGAAAAGTGCATAAAGCGGCAGAGATGCCACATAAACTAGAAGCAAACATTAAGGATTATGTGTGATAAAAAGAGGTACACACGGCGATTCACAATGTGCA
>JTDE01003478.1:44349-73813 GCA_014338405.1 Paragonimus skrjabini miyazakii
CGAAGGGTAAAAATATGATCTATACATCCCCCGCCAGGACGAAACCCTGCCTGTTCTTCTCTAATGTTTAACTCCCGAACTGCAGTGAATCGACGAAGTATGATGGAGGCCAGAACCCTAGAAATGACTGGGGTCAAACTAATTCCCCTATGGTTTTCACAAGAGCTCCTGATACCCTTCTTGAATGTAGGGACTATTATCGCGTGACCCCAGCACGGAGGGATGATCTCCGTTGACCACACAAGTTGAAACAGCTGAATCAAGGCCTCGACTAACACCTCTCCACCTTCTTTAAAAAGTGTCGGCACGAGATCATCTGGATCGGCACCCTTATTACGATTGAGAGCCGAGATGCAATTGCGAACCTCACTGTTTTCATACCAGTCAAAGTCGTACACTAGTCATCAGATCGCCACTTGAAATCCAATCCACCATTCGCAAACAGGGCATGGTATGTCAGGCCGTGAGTTGCATTCGTAAGATGTAGTCACTCAGACGAGGTCTGTGAGATGAGTTCTGGATTTGACAGACTGTATCCGTCTTGCAGGCATCTTGACGAATCCCGTCATTGCTGAAGTGGTGTTCCGACCACACGTTGCCAATGCTTCAGAGACGCCGATGGCCAAAAACGGACACTGTGCGAAAATCCTGCATGTGAATGAGGTTGGTTTCACAGCACTTCGTCGGGACTGTCAACACGGTGACATTATACACTGTCTTTCACCGAAAGCCTGAGATCATGTTTCATGTCCTGCACGCGTGTTGCGCTTTTTCTACGAAATACAGTAACCACTCGCAACTTCGACTCAATATGAACAGAGCTAATGCATCGGTGGTTTGCATACAAATTATGCGAACTGTTTTCGGTTATAAAGTTTGTATTGGCCGAACCCCAATTATTTGAAGCAACTCAGAATTTCCGGAGGAGAGCCGTCACTTCTTTGAGGGAAACCGAGCCCTCCTCTATACGAAGAGTCGAGGGGAATTCACCTGAGCCCAGAGGGTGCCCGAATGTGTAGACAACGACGCGAGTAATCCGTCTGACTGCTGACGAAAGTGATCGGTCCAGCGCTGTAAGCGTCGCTGAAGGCTGTGGACAGGCTCTTTGTTGGCCTGTGTGCTTGCTTTGCTCATATCTTGCTTCCTGGTGGCTTTCGTTTGGATAGTGTAGAGAGACCTTCAGGAGTTCCCAATAGCAGCTGCTAGTTCCATCTCAATGGCGTGTTGTGTTCAGCAGGTCGCGCACTCTTCTCATTTGTCTCTATAGTTGCAAGCGAGCATGCTGGGTTGTACGAGGCGTAGGACGAAATGTTCTATCAATCGTCTAAAAGTTCGAATGTTTGCACAGAAACCGAGCAGTTATACTACACGAGGGAGCACCACACTTATGCACGTGCCCAGTAGGTCCCGCTGTCATCATGGAGAGTGGGGTCTTAGACTGGAGGCAAGCCAGTCTAATTTCAACGAAGTTTTGTTTCCGCTAGTTTAGGTATGTCGGTTTGTGTTCCACGATGAAGCGGCCTTCCAGCTAAAGGGTTTCAAACAAATACACAGTCGGAATCTGCACATATACCCTAGATTGACTTACAGTCTTAAAACGGCCACACCACCGGTAACTGAAGGCCATGTTGTCAATCTGTGTCCATAGTTGACTGGGCGATAGATGTCAGCAAGTGGTGCGTTGGCATCTTGAACGCCGAAAGTTCATACTTGCCCGAACATTGTTGTGAACATTCGTGGTTGTGTACGAGCTGGGTTACTGCTTGATCTCCCGGACATATACAAAAAAGCGATTTAAGTTCCCGACTGAAGCCTTTGACTCAAAAGCTTGTACCGTAAAACGGCAGTAGCATAGCAGTGTATTAGAACTAGGACTTTTACCAGGAAAAAATGCTGACTTTTTTTAACCCCCAGTCCGAAAGACCCAGAAATTGTGGTTTGTGGAACGTTTACCTGTTGGCCTGCATAGCATGAGTGACCTTGCCGGCGTAATCATCATACTGTCCAGTCTTACCCAATAGGTGATCCAGATGCGCAAGCCGTCACACTGCGTCAAGGTTGTAATACCGGAACCAGACCGCTATCAGCAGTGGGCTACAGCAAACGTTCACCGTTTTCTGTTCAACGAAGACCGTGGGAGTGTTGGCTACCTGAGTCACGCTCTTCAACATCTAGTCTGCTTACTTAAGTTTTCGAATCTTCAGCCATCACTACATTGGCTTTGAGCCGCGTGGTGTGTGGTAGATTAGTCGGCTACTCTGCGCTACCTGACGCGAAGGTACGATCAGTGTTTCGTGAAACATTCATCACAAAGACGATCTGTTTGTTATTTTGGCGTATGCTCTCACAGTTTCTTGTCCATGCATAGTCATAGATGTTTTTATTACCCATACACAAGACACTTTTGTGTTATCTTAATAGTGACCGAGCGGCGCAGCAGGTCGCGTATACTGTGAGTAATGCATCACTGTGCTTGAGTATTTGACAGGTGTTAGCTATTGAACTGGGTTATCTGTATACCGAGTTTGTAGACGATCGAATCGTGTGTATTTGAAGAAAGAAAAACGGATGATATTGATACCAGATAGCGACGACTCCGACGGTTATGGCAGCGATAGGTCTGTTCGTGGGTGCTTTATTGGATGGTCAGATAATAGGAAATTTGTTATATCATAAAATCGTATTGCAAGTTACGAGACCTATCATCATGCACTGCGAATCCACCTGTTGACACTGTTTAACAGTGTGCACGTGTTGATTTCGCGAGAAGGTTATTCCGCACGTAAGTTTCCGAACCACCACGTTATCAAAGTGCTGTCGTAGTCTACATGCTAACCTCATCTATGAATTTAATTGGGTGTGCATTGCACGTACAGTGTTATCGAAATTATCAATGTTGATCTTTTAGAACTACCCGCGGTACAGTCGCTGTCCATATTGAATGCTGTCTTGTCTCACGTACCGTTTGAAGAGATTGGTGAAAGTCATCTTACCAGCCAACGATTACAAAACTCACTGTTAACAAGATTGCATGTGGAGCCGAAAGAAATATTATCCTTTCAAATGTGCATGAACCTATTGCCACGATTTGCTCGTACCTTTACTGTTCAAGCGTCAGGTAGAATCGAGGGCCAAAACAACTTCAATCACTACAATTATGACGAAGCAGTCTTCGTAGTGTTGATGCGGTATCTTGTATTTATATCGCCTGTAATGATCACTTTAGCAAACTTTGAAGATCTACTCTCAGTTGATTATCAGTGAAACTGGGTATTTCTTTCTGTCTGTATTAGGACTAATTTGGGTCTACTATATTAGGTAGCCGTTCAAGTTGACTGCATTTGCTTCGTGAACACTCTCACACGTGTTCAGCGGGGTTAAGCAATTACGACTGATATGACCAAGGAAGGACATGTATTCCAGTAGTCTTTTTGAAAAGATGAGGTGTTATATACATTGTACACTAGTCGTAGCTGTCGCGTTTCCATAGACCTATCAGTCAGCCCCTTTCGAAAGGAAGCACTAAACTCAGATTCCGCTTTTGTTAGAGCTCGTCAGTAGTGCATATCCTTAACACAACCAGGATTAGAGCTCCGGACAGGTTTTGATGAAATAACCGTGTTAACCGTTACGCCGTTGACTTCTTTTTAAACACGACTGAATTATATACCACATTCCTATATAAGTAACGTTCAGCTGTCCTTGTTACATTACTGTCTTTCGACCTAAGGATTCCATTTCAGCCGTAAACAGCAACAAATGGTCCCTCGCAATTCGCTGGTGTGTTCGACTGCTAACTTTTCGACCCAGAATCATGAATTCACATTCCCCGTTCGCCTAAGTAACCCGTAACATATGTAGCGCGTTAATAATCATGAAATCGCTGATGACATTCGATCCACCTTCTCAGAATTTTATCAGTCCACTCTTCCATGTTCCCCTGTTGTACCAAATCGGTTTATTCCTTCTGTTTACCATCGTTCACCTATAAATGCCGCTAGCGAAAGTTATCCATGCGTGAATGAATCACTTCCTATTCAAAGTTGTGTCCAGTTTGATAGTTAACATGCTTAGGCTACGAACATGATTATCGAAACAGGAGCTTCGGGAACTTAATCCAAATAGAATGACCAAGCTTTTGCGAACGTTTGGTGTTTTCCGTAATTCGGTCCTATTTTTGTGCCATTTCTGGCTTCACAACACTATTTTTAACCACTGAACTTGTAATTTTTACTAGAGGACTGTTTGTCAAGTAATTTGTTTCTGTCGATTTGTCCACTGAGAAACGTTTTAAGACGATTTGATGTTCAAATGAAACATTTCTGCTGACTAATTTTATTGCACCTAATCCGTACTGTAAGTTGATGACGGCGTTTCGGACTGCAACACTTTGTTTCAATCTAGCGGTTCACATGAACTGCTGTACGTCACAGCTTTCAAGTGTATTCGTGGACACTTTCCGAAGCTAGTGGTAATGGTTTGTCTGAATTGATCACACTCTCGTTTCGTATAGATGACTAAACAAGTGCCTACTGATCGATGCTCATCCATTGTCTCCATTTTCAGAAGAGATATCAGAACATCATGTGATAACATCAGAGATATTAGCCTTCCTCTTGTCACATTCCAAACCTTTACTGATTTCATAATGCGGAGGACTCTGTAACATGAAAAGAACCAGCTTTGAAAAGAATAACCAGGCTTCCAACCTGTCCATGAGTGTAATGTTTATACTTTCCTTTCAAGACAAACAATGGAGCATCGGTATTCTCCGACCCAGCCAACACACATGGTATTTTTGGACTTGAAAACTGATTTTTGATTCGGTTGTCAATTTAATAAATCCGTACGCCTCCTCTGGGTACACGTTTATGAGCATCTATCTCTAACGTTCCCCACTTCAAGTGATTTTCAGCAGGGGTGTCCAACATTTGTCTTCTCGATTAACTAGGTTATAAGTGGTATTTTGGAAAAGCAATCAGATGTGCTCAGCACCTCGGAGTAGAGCTTTTGTCTGGTTGTAAGCATACTAATATGGAATATACGCGTTATCTTCATTTACTTAGTTCTTGTTTAATTAACATGCAGACCATGTTGAATCTGTTAAGTTAATTTGAAGCTGCAAACAAGATGCTTGATATTGTTGATCGTTCCGTCTAATTGGGCAACGTCATTTCCTGAACATATTTCTAGGGAGGTGTCTGTGAAAATAGTGAAGGCAAGCGATATGTTCAGTGTGACGGTTGGTAGTTGGAGGAAGCCACAAATTTAGCAGGCATTGGTATAATCATGAGTTATGAAAAGTCTTCACAGAGCAAAACTATAAGGTGTCGCCCACTTGTTTAGGACCACCATTCACATCGCTGGTTGGAAACGCTGTCCAGCGTGTCGCAGCCACTGGTGAGCTCCTGTATACAGTGATGTTAGCTGTTTTACTCCATAACTTCTTTCCGATTGTTTTTTTCTTCTGCGTTTGCGCCTAATTACTAATCTGCCATCTCATAGACTACTGTCAGGATTGGCGATAACCAGCGCTGTTTTATTTGAGTACGATTTCATGCTTAAAGTGTGTATAACAGCGGCATTTTCCCCAACATGTTCAGTCGTATACTAGCCACACTAGTTTGCGACTATTCTTGTACGCTGCAGTCTCTCTATTTATGGATTAACTCACGATTGCTTCACTGTTTTTACAGTGGTGTTCTAATTTACTGTTTACAGTGGTGATTATTCTGTTGAATGCCTCTCAATAATGGTGATTAGTTGGAATGTGCTTTGGAACAAATGTGAACTCAGACGTACGCGATCGGCACTTGCTTTAGTTGCGATTCTGACTTCGAGGCTTTCAGACTGATTGTTTGAACCACGCAGATTTGTTCGGAATGGGCCATGTCAAATTTGCAGCTAGAGTCGGTACCACGCTCAGAAGGCTAAATTGGGGGTGGAAGAATGAAAAAGCTGAAACCACTGTAGTCACTTAGGTAGAGTCTTCAGAGAATGATCAAGATGTTCTTTGATCTGTTGAAGAGGTCTGTCCTTTTGGCGGTCAGTGCAGACGAGCGCGATCGATCCCAGGTTGACCGCCATGTGCCACCGAGGTCATACTCATTTCCCTCTGTGCCGTCCGTTTGACCCTTGTAATTTTGCCCGTCTTCGCTTCTAAATGTCCTAATGTATTCTTGAGTCTCAGTCCTGTTACCTTGGAACCTTCCAGATCAAGTGAACGACTTGTATCCAACACGCGACTACCAAATCTTTAATCGTGATCTGCCATTCGGAAATGGTTGCATAACTTTCCCTCAGGAGTCGTTTGTTTTTTACTTGTGATTTTTCGTTTGGTCTGCCTTTCGATTTTTACTCTGTTTGTACGGTAAACCTTGACAATCCCAAGTAGGTTGTTCCAACCATTATCTAAGTAGGCGATGACGGCAATGGCAAATCTTTACAGCCATGGGTGTCTTTTAGTGCGTAGTGCGGGACTTAGTTTGTGTAATACAGACCGTCCTTTAGCTTGGGCTTATGCACACGGTTTGGGTAATCTGTAGTACATTCTGTGAGGTTTTCTACACCGCCTCTCATTATTTTAAAGGAAAAAGTCTTGATAAGCAGGCTATACAACTCAAGATATGTGTTTCGCATAGCTACGATTGTTATCGGTGTTTGCTATTTATTCTGATGCCTAATAGGTGTTGGGCTGCCCGTTTGATTTCCGTATAAGCAGACTGTAACTTATCATACAGTTGCAATTCTTTCATGGATACATTGTTCTCTGCCGCTTATACCAAAACGTTTTATCTCTATTTTCTTACAAATCATTTCGTTTTCTGACGTGTCCATAGCCCTATTCAGAATTTGGAAGCTGCCAGACGTGTTTCTGATATTTCCGAGTCGCTTTTTAATGTTTTACCGGACAAATCCACCGTTGTCTGGAGACTAAACGAATCAGCGCATCCTTTCTGGCGTCCAGTGAACCCAGAAGAGTACGAAGCTCCTACGGAATATATGGCGGAAGCTATTTGTTCGTCTGTGACAACCGTGGAACATTTACAGGAAACGCATGCAGCTATGGACAAATGTCAAGATGACACCTCAATTCTTGAAGCGGTTAACTCTAACGGTAACGTTGTTTTTGTTGCTGATTGATTTTTGATTCTTTTGTTTTTATGAGGTAAGCACCACGATAGCTTTCATATTCAAGTAGACGTTTCCATTTGGCCCTTCTCGAAAGTATATCGATTTGAGTTTAGCGATCTCCCCCTCTCTCACTGATGTGCATCCTTGTCGCAACGAGGAGTTTCACCCCGGTTGGCATGTTTGAGGTGCAAGCATGTTGATCACTGAACCACTGAAATCACACTAGGTATGCCTGGATTGTCACTGCCGTACATCGATCCACATTTGTTCCTGTATAATGTTCACGTTTTTCGACAGTTTATTGCGTGCTCCGAAACTTCGCCTGTTCGTTGCGATGAGGTGATCACGCTTACTGTGTTCGGCCCTCTTTGGTACCGTCGTTTGACCCTCATCACATAGGATGATCGCACATGCAAAGTGGACTTTCATGAGCGCATGGTCAATATACAGCCTGTAGCATTTCGGTGAAATTGTTTGTGTGGCAACTGGGCGTTTACTGCCACCGACATTATCTGCCGAAACCACCAAAGGTCATCACTCAACGGCATGTTAACTGATTGTAATATCGCTGATTGTTGCCTGACAGTTTGGGAGTTTTTACTGAACTTGCCGATTAGAGACGTTATCCGACGTAGCGGTATAAATATAGTGAATGGCATGTCTACATTTACATTTTTCTTTGCTGACGTTATTTTGTCCAGTTTTTGTTTCGGTTTTCTTAGAAAAAAATTTCTGTTCCGAAGCGGCTAATTCGAACTACAATACGGTTTATTTTATCTGCCTGCGTACACATGTGAAATGATGTATTCGTCTTCGTGATAATTTGCATATGACGGCTTTAGAGAATTTTTTCTATCGAAGGAGGTTTGTTTCCGAAATGATGAAACCATGGTGGAATGAAGTAAAATAAGGTCTGTTTAGTCAGAACAGGGAAAGAAGGGTGACTCAGACATAGTTGTCAAACGTGAACCGAACGTACTTCACCAGGGTAATCGGCTACTAGCATTGCCATGAAGGTCTTACATCATTTCATAGTTGTCCAGATAGTCAAAGTGATTGGAGACTATTACTAGTATCACGCCTGTATGCATCGGGCCTTTGCCTAAAATCGTCTGTTCATGTCACTTTCACAAAAGATCCAAACAGGACGTTCTGGATTGAACGTCCCCTAACAGTAAAAGTGTATTGTGTGCATTTTAGACAACTCATCTGGCGTTGTAGCTCCCGCGAGTGACATCGGAGACTAAGGTGCGCATTTAACGCAAGACTGTGCAACGGCTGATGTAACATTCTGTTGGTCAGTGTAATGTCAACTCTGACATGTCGGCGGTACGCACAGAAATAGGCAAGCTGAAATGGTCTGCATGAGTAAGAAGCAATAAAGCACACTCTTGCCACACGCTTATATTTTCTCAGTCAGATGAATGTCTTTCACAAGGGGGTGATAGACAAGCTCGAGTATTTACTTCCAAGTGTTGATGCGTCTGTGAGTTAAAAATCGGCGAAAATCTCTCCAACTAAAAGGTCTCATAACTGGGGTGGCATCCCTAGTGTTATTTTAGCTTTCTTCATCAGGGCGCAGTTCGGGAACAGATTGAGATATTCCAAAACAATCGTCCGTTGTCCATCAGTTAAAAAGGTGGCATAGCCCGCTTTTTGTTAATTATATCTCTCTGAAGTAAGTATCACCTTTGTGTATGTAATTTAGCTAATTCAAGTAGCAAGTGCTGCCGCTGATGTTCCAAAATTCACTTGTTTGTCACCGGAAATCCCTGCGTATTCTTGGGTTCAGTGGTGTGTCTGGCGACAGCCTAATTTTGTTGCAAATCTATTCTCTCTGATTCAACTGGGTTTTTACTTTCAGTGGAGTACCCCACATTTGTACCATGCAACAAACAGCATGTGTCCATGCTTCACTGGCATAGTGCTCGGACGGGAACGTTGTATTTTCCTGCAGAGTTGTGTTACTTGTCACCTGTGGTGGTTAATCGAGCTCAATGGCGTGAATGTTGTTTGTGTGAGTTGTCTGTGAAGTGAGTGCATTCAATGTTGCGGGGCAGTAAAAGCCATAAGGAAGCGATCTTGCTGATGACGCCTTAATTTCACTTACAGCTCGGTTGTTTGTTTGCAGGATGTAGGCGCCTTGAATACAGACTAAGCTATTCTTAGCAGTTAAGTCCTTCCCCGTCTACTTCTTTTTTCTTCTCTCTTCCTATATAGGGTCTGCTTTTTCTTCTTTGTGGTTGTGTGGCAGTTAAGCATCATTGTGAACCACTGACGTATTGCTGTCTATGATGATGGTGTCGTAGAACTCGTATCCGTGATCGCTTGAGTACCCACTGACGTAAGGATATGCTGACGGATAATGCTTTGGATTTTTATGGCAAAGACTGCTGTACAGGCTTCATTCTGCAACGCTCATCGGGATTGTGTCACGTAATATCTTGATTACGTCTGATTGTATTGATCTAGTTCCATACGCACCATGCGTGTCACATCTAATCGCATGTAGTTGAATCATTCCAACTGACTAAGTGCTCAGGTGTGCCGTGTGTTCGAATGTGGATAGGGGCTGTGAGACCCATGACTGTGTTCGCGCATATTCGCAGGTGAGAGCAGTGATCCTGATTTAAAGCTTGTAGGAACCAGGTACTGTGTGGTGCGACGGGCAACCGACCACAGGTCCATCAGGAGAACGCGCAGATCGGTCGGACCTAGTTTCTCACGAACTTGTTCCAGATAGTATGAGCGGCTCACTTGAAGTAAATCCCTCCATTGATCCTGTTGGAATGAGACGATCGATCGACTTGTTGTTTGACGCGCACAGCATGTACTGTTTGCCGGAACAGTCCAAAACATGCCGGTTATAGGAATTCACGAGAGTTATCACGGCAAAGAAGCAACCAGTTTGACGGGACAGTTGCTCGGTTGATTAGCTGATTTTGACACGGAATACTGCAAATGACTAACACAGTCCTTGGGGTGGGGAAAAGTTATATTGTCCAGATGACAAACGCCAGTTGATGTCATACTTGGGTTGTGCTGGAGAACCTCTGTACGGAAACAGTTGGGTAATCAAAAGGACGATAATGGTAGTTGATCATACCGAGCGGTTAGTTACGATTTCGCAATCAGTATGGCTTTTGGCGTCCAGTGAAATCATTCAACTATTCCGTTGGATTGCGGTAGTATGCTGCGGTATGGAGACGTTGAATTTTAAGTAGACGTGTCAATCGTTTGAACAAGTGTGATTTAACCTGGGAGTCCTACTCCGTAGTTTTGGTATGCCAAAACATGAAATTCATTCGACTACGAATGTGGGCTTCAGACTTTGAGTGATGGCGTCACAAATCAAAATACATCCTGGCCACCGGTTGAATCTGTCGACACATTTGGGGAAGCCTCGATAAGATCTATGATGACAAAAATCCAACAACGTTGATTTGCACGTGTACAAAACGTGCATCAGTAGGCTCAACTGATCCAACCGAACTTACGGTATGGAAAACTGCTGGTAGCTTTGAGTGTCGGGCCGCAACAAAGCGACTTCACTTCCTGTCTCGCTGACTATTTTCGTATCGCATATCAAAATAGGCTTGTGTAGGTAGGAGCAATGTGCAGAAATTCAAACTGTGTACTGTATGCTCGTTGCGGCTAGTGAGGATGAAGCATAGACAGCACACTCGCGCTCACTCAGGCACAACCAAGCCGTAGTAACCAAATGCGATGCATTAATGTTGTTTGTTGCATTGCTGATCATAGGCGCAACATGGACGCACGTATTGGTGAGTTTGATACGTGTACTCTTTAAGGATGCATTGTAAGCGCCAAGCTTAAGTTGCAATAGACTCTTGGAACATCGTGGATACCTGTGTATCGTTGGCATTCATCATCCATATAAATATCTTGATGAAGGGATGCTCGCATTAAACCACATTTGTAAGTCATGGGCGCAAATCCAGAGAATTGTGAGTATTGTCCGCTCCATGTGGTTTTTCGATAAACAGACCTGCTAAGTGCACCGTCTTAGCGCCTAGAAATAAGAATATCTAACTGTTCCCCATGAGTGACAGAGATTTCGGTGAGTGGAATTAAACCGGTGTAAGAATGTTATGAAATGGTCCAAATTGGTGAACAGTAAAATGTCATCGACATACCGTTTATAAAGCAAAGAACGTTCAATGCAGTTTAGCCAACGTATTGCCGAAATGCGCGTTGACCGTTGCATGGAATACCCTTTTTAGGTGACACTCCTAATACCTTCCGTGATGCCGTTGGTAGATGGATATACAAACACAAACAATGGAAATTCTAGAGTTTTGCCTAACGCGATTCCTATCCACGACGCAACGTCGGCTGTTACACGTAGAGCCCCATTTACTCAAGCCTGACCGATGGTAGCGGTCAGCGAGTCACCTGCTCCATTCAGTGGAGAGTGACGATGTTAATTTAACCACAAGCTCTTATCTTGATTCTTAGTTTCCGAAACGTATCGGACATTGATTTTCAATGTTCACCGTCCATGTTATATTTTTGCGTTTAAGGGTATTCCTAGTAAAAGGGTCTGTAAATGTTTGCGTCCTGAGATTGACATAATACGAAACTTCAGTTTAGTTCGTCTAAAAAATGGGAAGGAGCCAGGCTCTCGGAAACACATTTTTTGAAATTTGAGTATCGTTAAAAATAAAAGTAGATTTTAAAAGGGTCAAATTCGAAAGCAAGATGAAGGAGAAGTCTCAAGTAGTAGCAGGTTTGGTTGTTCGATTTGTATCATGTAACGGTTGATGCAGAGTGAATTTTGACTTCTGTAAACTGAATATGTTTTTTGATGCGGGCCAGGACACTATCAGCTTGCATAGACGTAGACAGAGTCATCAAAGATTACCAGCCAGGTTTCGTAACATAATAACCTGCACCGCGGGGCAGTCGACTAGAAACAGAATTGCGAACCAAATTTCAATCAGGTGGTCTAAAATACTGTTCTCCATCAAGTATCACTTTAGTGATTTACCTGTCGTAAGTGGTTCTGTCGACCTTATACTATCCAGTTGAACTCACTAGATCATTGAGATACCAAACAGCAAGTTAGGACCCATCTCTTAACAACGTACATCCAAAACAGATCGGGAAACATTGAATGTTTTCGCGTGGCCTGCAGAGTGATACAATCAAGCACTGTCTCTCGCATACTCAGTGTCAATCAACCTATCACTAAGCAGATGCTGATTGCTCACCACAGACAATATTTTTCCAGTCAGGATGGTCAGAAAATGGTTATACTTTTTCTTTGAATTTTTTTTACTCGAGCTGGAGCGAAAATCGCCGTTTTTTTTAAAAAAAAATCTGGTTCAATGAAGGCACAATGAAGGAAGTGGAATTGCCGTATCTCTGATCATCTTATTTACTGTGTCAATATGCTTTTCTACATTGCATATCTGAGCCACTTGAGCACAAACTTTTATTCAACGAAGTATTCTGGTATTGGATCGCTGACTTGTAATTTATTGCACGGTTTCATTTGCTTTGCCTAGTTTGACCTGTTCAATTGTACCTTTGTTGGGTTTACTTTGGCGGCAATCACGCGTTTTCTTTAAACCTCATATTGTTCAACCTCATCTGACCTTTATTTTAGAACCATCTGATCGCTCTAACGAGCTTGCATGCTGGGCTCCGCTACTCGACAATCGACTATGTCCACGTCGTGATCCTAGCGGTCGATGTCCTATTCATGGCCGCATTGTTAGACGTGATAAGGTTTCAGGAAGACCGATTAACCCGAAAGATCGCGAAAAACTTCATGCTGAAATGACGAAATCTCAACGTGAAAAAGCAGAAGGTTGGTGTTTGTTCCTTGTAGACATCCGTAACGGTGTCGATTTTATATCATGCGATAACAGACTCGACACGTTAACAGTATACATCACAATGCAGGAGCTCCTTTTTGAATAGTCACCCTTTAGTTGCATTTGTAGTAAATCTTGTTACTTCATAGTTAATATAATTTGCTTGTCTTACGTGCCCGCGTCGTAAGCGTACGTATAGGCCGATTTGTGTTCTCGGTAATAACTCTAGAGAGTGCGCATGTCCATCAGTCCATGTAGAGCATTACCGGATCAGCCAAGTGAGAGAAGGCATCGTATGGCGATGCTCTCGACGGTATGCGAACGCAACAAAGTAAAAGACGAATTCACATGATCCATTCATTTGGATAAGTAACGTAGAACTGACCAGAGATGATTGTATGGTGATCACTCTTGAATCGACCATGAACCGATTTGTATTGATTGACATACGAACTGAGAGTTCACTTCTGTACTTGTTTGCGTTCACGGCGTCCGTTGTCGTTCAGTCAGAGCCAATTAATCTTTGGATATTCGTCAGCGTCGCCTTAACACTTACCTCTAATCACACTTATTTGAAAACCACTTCCTGACCTGTGTAATCTGTTTGTGCCCCTTAACATAAACTCGTCGTATCCTAGCGTTTGTGTGAATGAACGCTTTGATTGTTCTATAAATTTGCAATTAACTCCGGTTTCGTCGTTAGAATGGTTGAACACATCAACTTATCTGTCAAAATTGTGAAAATCAGCCTGTGCCATTTTCCACTCATTTTTGACAAGATACCGAAACAGTCATATTTTCATGTCACCTCACATTTCGGACGAGTTCATCTTGTTACAGTCAAAAGCGTGTCTCGGTTGCTACATAGTTGGCTCTGTTCACTTTTTCTTTTGAAGGGACTGACTGATTGCAATATCACCGGTCGTCTAACATTTAGTCATATCCCTTTAAATCTCAACAGTATAGTGAAATATTGGCTCGAACAGTGGTAGTTCACATGAGACGTGATATTCAAGATCTTTCGTACACATTCAGATTAGCGGACTGAGTCATCTCTTCACTATTCGGCTATGGAGTCACATATCAAGCAGTTAACTAAGATGTCAAGCTATTGTTGTACTTCGAACACTGGTTCACCAGTGTTGAAGCTTTACTGAACTCTAGTAAGACGACCGACGGCATACTGCTCTGATGGTGATAATCGGAACGCCAAATAAATAATCACCGTATTAGGAAACGATTGACTGTCAATGCTGTTCATAATTCGGACAAGGTGGTTCAAGCTCCTAGCCCGCACTAACCATACTCGCGCACGCACAATCGTGAACAAAACAATTGGTCTCGCGTTCCGTAACACCGGCATGAACCTGACACGAAAATGACTGTCTCACTGCATTTAGACACATGCACATTTGTTTCCTCGCCTACCGCCTAAACAGTCGATGACCCCACGACTAGGACATCTCTCCTGAGTTCAGCTCATAGAAACCACCAAACTTATTGAGCGGCACTTTGTTCACTGATGATTTCGGTTGATATAAGTTGAACATCACTCGCAATATGCACTCCTGACGAATTCTGTCAAGAGTGAAACCGGAATATAGTGCATCTTTTGGGATAGGGCTGATCAAAGTTCATGGAACTGCGAAACCTTCAATCAATCGTGAGTGATATACCACTTCTGTCGGTCAAAATCCCAAACTATTTGCCACCAATGTAAAAATGCCACGGATTTCGGGCGACAAACACGTCCTCCAGATATCGCCTTCGATACTACCCGCCGGTCCATTTTTCGTTTAACGGCTTACGTTCTAACGAGGCGGACGCTTTCTGTCTATAATAGCGTAGACTCTGTAACGACGGCTGTAACACCTCAAAAGTGTATGTGAAAGTGATTAATCTATAATGGATCTTTCTCCAATTTCGCACTGGCACTCAAGACAGCGTAGCATTCATCACCTTGTTTTCATATAGATTGGACATCACCCACAATTGATCGCAGCTGGCGCATTCCTATAGACCTTCCAGTTGGCCCCTTTCGAATAGAAGCACTGAACTAGAGTTTCGCTCTCATTAGAGCTCGTCAGTAGTGCATATATCCTCGCCACTGCCGGGACTAGAACTCCGGCCACGCTGTTCAGGAGGCAACCGTGTTTACCAATGCGCCATTGACCTCACATTAGGCACGACCGAAATATTATATGTGAACACTCAACTATATTTGTGAGGATATGCACTACTGACGAGCTCTAACAAAAGCGAAACTCCAATCTAGTGCTTATTTTCGAAAGGGGTCGACTGGAAAGTCCATAGGAATGCGACAGCTGCGATCAATTGTGGGTGATGTTCAATCTATATGAAAATCAAAATCCCCTACTAATCAGTTATTGTTTTATCAAAGGTTCAACGCTGGCAAACCAGCCTCACGAGCCATCTGTTGGAAGCTTAGCAATGACTTACCACTTCTGGATGTGGTATGATCCCACGGGCCACTACAAAGATTACTCAGTCCGCTCACCGTAACTACGTGATTGGCCTTAAACACTAGACGGATTTCTACAAAACTTCATGCCAAACCGTTATGCTGAGGTTCACGATGGCTTGACACTTTACAGCCATGCAGTACATCAATGCGAACAAGATGTCCCTGATCAAACCGGTTGCCTTCAAGGAGTAGAGTGGATAACACTGACAGGCGCTGCTAATCGTATTCCGTTGGATACGTTCTTTGGTCACTAATGTGAGTCGGATAACGTTATTGTCAGTGCTGTCTGTCGAAACACCGTTAGGAATTTTGCTACCCCTCAGTTTTTTCTCACGGTACCTTCACCTCTCATGACTGAGTTTCGTTTTGGTATGCTCATCTGAGCCAAGGTGCTTTATCAGCTTCTGTTCTCACTTTTCTCTTATGTTTCTCTGTAACTGCTCTAGCAGAGTAGGGTCTCCTAACCCCAACTATAGCCGCTTTGATGCCCCGAATCGGTTCTGCAGAGTCAACAGATTCCTCACTGAGACCTGAATAACACTCACGTATAGCTGACTACGCTGTCGAGAACAACGAATATAGATAGTAACTGTGTTCTTTTTATATCTTCGATCATGTTTTGCCCTCGTTATGTTACGAAAATCAAATGTCAAGTTCAGCGTAAATATAAACGTCATACGGTTTTGAACAAACATTCATCATCTTGTTGCCCTTTCCTTGAAAAATAAATCAAGCACGAGCATCCGAAGCCAAACGACAGGCTCGTCGACGCTATCCTGGCCTAGTGGATTTGAACAAGCGATCAATCACCACACGCACTCGTCTACAGTCCCGTGTTTTCAGCAGGTGAGTGAAAAATTGTCAACATAACTTACTCTCATCGACCTTTGCCGGCTAGTTTAATGTTCGTTGCCGTAAGGTGTCAGAAACAACCTGATGTGCAATCCGTCCCATTTGCTCTTGCAGACAAACGCTTCAACGAATGGCCCACAAGCTGGACGTTCAGGACCGTACTGTCGCGGCGCAGTTCGCAGACAACTTCGTCCACGCTGTCAACCCAAAATAAGTGATACAACTAAAGGCTTGCGTGCTGGGATTGTGTTGTGTAGCCGGGCGACCCTAGCTGCGGATCCAATGGGCATACGCAACTGACTGTGATACCGCGATATCTTACGTGATACGTATTTCTTTGATCGTGATCTATTACTTTCTACCAACTATTTCAAATTGTAAATGGTGTTGCTTAAACAAATGTTTCTATCACCAGAACTCATGATAGTTCACTCACAACGATTGCCCATTTTCTAACCACAGAGCTACAGATTTGATTCCGGTTACTGCGCCTGCCATCGCCTAAATGCGGAAAAGGTGACGGTATCCAGATCATGCGAAATTGCATAACCTATGGTAGCCAACACTATATAGTGTAAAAGACGACAACTCTTTTTGCTACGTACTGTTCTGTAAACAAGCTGACTAAGGATTATCATACTTCGGCAACGTCTATAGATAGTTTCTTGTACATATTTGTTCACATGCCCTCGCGGTGATATACCAAGAACGTCAGTAATTAAAAAGACAAGCAAACAAACTATAATCAATCACAATGGCAGTGCATAGGCTGTTGATCTGTGTTTTACAGTGTTGTGTAAACTACAACCGGATCCCAAAACCGAAGGCGACGCTGTTGCAAAACGTCGCGCGCTCATTCGACTACAGCACACTTGTGTGTGAGCATACATTCTACAGTAGATAAACACCCCATTTGAGGAAGCAATGGGCAGGGAATAAAATAAATCTCAAATGCATGTCGCTCTTGAATCAATCGGTCGATTGGGGAAAGCAAAACAAAAGTGGAAAAAAAAATAACAAAGCAAGGCCAGGAGCAAAACCGTAAGAATCTCCAGTCACTGGTTCGTCAAAGTCGTTCGATGACGCGCAGACTGAAAAGTGACTGAAGATGTGTGTTAGGTGTAAAACCGTCTAGTCCAGGCGTATTGGAGGCGGCTGTTCCGGAATAAGAGAGGCGATAAGTGAAGAGACGAACTGAAACGAAACGGTGGCGACCAAACGTATAGTAGATGTGAACCGAGATAGCCTGGGCTCTGGAGCGGTTGGTGCAGGCAACTGGTCGTTAATAAGATTCGATTGTTCATTCTGTACCACGCGCCGATTTAACAGTTGGTCCATTTCAGGTCTGTTCTGTCCACTCGTTTCTGCCAGCTGTGCGGATTAGGGGCGACGGTGAGACAATTAACTGTTTGAAATACTGCTCACGAATACAAGTACCTGAATGCACAGTCAGTAATACGCGTTATCGCACCATTAAAAGTGGAATGGATTGGTTACAAAATATGTTCACTTCACAATGACCAATTTTACTTTTGTTCGGGCTCATCTGACATACACAGTCTAGATGGTGTTCTAAATATGTATCTATGTTACAAACTAACGCTCTTATCTACTAAACCGCCAAGCATCGCTTATAACGAGGTGACTACCATACCTGATGCACGTGTAGTGAATAGAGCCTCGGCTTTCAATGAGAGTTGTGGGGTTTTATTCCGTACAGACCATTTCTATTCAGTAGACCCACATAAGGATGAAACCGACAGTGGAATGCTATTTTGGTCGTTACCAATTCAACAACCTGAGGTGGCTAGTATCCACTTCACTTAACTGTCCAGGCCGAAATAACCTATCGTTCGCATTCACGCCCGTGGATCCGCGAAGCTACACCTCAGCCAATTTGAGGAGCCACTACCAAGATACGTACGCTGCAACTTACCAAACCCGAGAAGCCAATCAATGCGGCAGGTCCCATTTATACCATTGCTGACAAACTTACTAATGTGTTCCTCACGCAAACAATGAACGGCGTTCCGTTCTCACGCTCAAACGCCCAATGTAATTAAGGTTGTGGTTGTACGATAAATATTGCGTCGGTGACGCATTTCTGGTTTTTAATGTTTAGATCACTGACGACCGAGTATGCGTAGAGGAAGGCAATCGTGGGGTGAAATCACTTCATTTATTGCAGTCGTGAGCCATTCCGGAAGGTCCTGTGGCCCAAGCCGCCATCCATATCAACAATGACGTAGAACATGTGCAAAACAAAACGGAAAGACTAGAAACGTAGTAAATGCGGATGTATCGGGGGCTTCGGCATGCTGCCATTCCGGATAACGTCTTTGACTGACGACTTGAGTAGTCACGAAGTCCACAATGGGGCAGGTGGCATTTACCGAAATCATTCAAAATAATGATTTGGGTCTGCGGATTTCGTTACGATGACGCTACTTGAGGCTTTAACCGACTATTTGTGGTCTCAATAACCAATGCCCGGAGTATGTGACCCAACTATCGCAGTTTATGGAGATCAGTCATTTGATCAATTGATAGCGTACCTAGAGTGCTCCAAAATATGTGCTAACGAGCGGTCGTGCTGCTCATGCGATCACCCCTCAATTGGTAATAACTTACTGGCGGTTAGGCACAACATCTTTGTTGATATATTTATCATTAACAGAAAGAAGGTGCGAAACTGGAGCATTGTTACACTTCACAACAACTTAAGGCCTAAGGTCGTTTTGGACCGTTCCTGTCTCGCTGTCTATATGGTCTGCTTGTGGTCAGCTGAACTGTCCTTCAAAATGATTGGCCCGCCTGTCGAGGTGGTGTGGTTGGTGATAAATGTACCATCATTTGTAACTATGATATCACTTGGCTAACAAAGTTACGGTACAGGGTAACTAGTACTTTGCTATTCTCAGACGGAAATGCCAGCACGACCCCTTTCGATCACTAAACAGAGATGTCAACGGACTTTGCACAAGCTTTTAGTTAGGTTGCGTTCAACTTATTGACGGCCGTTCTCATAGTCAGGGTCAGACAGAATCGAGCGACAACTGTTTGTAGGGTTCATCTATATGACAAAAGTCTAATTACGTCTCACACTTCTCAGTAAGCTTTCACAGCTGCTGCAACCCTTTCTCCATGTTCGCCTGATTTAACCTGGTTGTCAGTACCACCGGACACGCGTTTTCAGTACCCTCTTTGCTCGAATATGTCAGTTATCCTGCACTTATGAGTGCATGAACTCTGCGCAAATGGGAGAAGGAAACGGGCAAGTACAACAACATGGCTCCAGTCCAGGTGATTACCTCCGAACGCACGAGTATTTAACGGGGTGAGGTCACTTATAAATGATTGCTGTGCGCGGTATTTGAATTAGAGATCGAAATGTAAGTATTCGCAACCACCTTTCGCCACTGTCAGTGGGCTATATCTCAGACACCAAAGGAAGCCGACTAAATCGAACATTCAAATCGTCTGTACGGTCTGCTTCAGAAGCTCAAGGAGAATGTCGCAGGAACACTCTTGGTAAGAAGCAAATTGTGTTGTAGCGTACGACAGCACGAGTGATGCACAACATTTTTCCGGTTTGCGTCAAGAGACTTCCACTGACTAACTAAATCCAAAGGCACAAGCCACTGTTCACTGAGATTTAACCGAGTACCACCCAGTTTTGGAACTTGATAATTCCCACTCGAGCCTGACCACGAGATTCAGCTTTGGCATCACCAGATACCTTGACGAGACATATAGATCGATAATGATCTTGAAGTGAACTCAAGAAAAATGGCAGCGACAGAATTGTAGATTGTCACATCTGAGACACAGCACACACCAACCTTCACACCTGAGAGAGTACTCGCCAAAACAACTTGCTAACCCACTTGCGGATGTTAAAAACACCGATGCTTATCAGCTGGTTTGGCTCTAGAAAACAATTATCACCCGAAGACGTTGGGGGAAAATGGAAGGCAAAATAGAACGAGAGAGTAGTCGTTGGTTGTCGATTTACTGAGAAAGACAATTGTCGAGACACCCCGATCATTCATGGATTGAAAGGGGACTGACTTGAGAGAATGCATCCAGAGTCTCACTCAAAAAACTGATTTGCGAGATGACAAAAGATAGGGTTTTATTGGAGGACCTCACCCAGCGTCAATCGTTCAAGGTTCCGAATCACTTGGCAGTGATAGGCTAATCTAGCCGAGGAGCGTAGTTAAGATTGTTGTCTGACTCTGATTACTGTTATGCGCAGCAGATGTACCAAAAAACACGAGGTTGCTCAACAATATATGAAAATAAGTTGATAAAAATCACAGTCCGACTGCTCGCTTTTGGAGGGCACTTTTTCTAACCCGTTTCTCCCCTACTAAGAAAAGAGCAAAGATGCAACTACGAAAATAGCTACGCCGTACACTCACATGATTGTGTCTCAATACGTACGTACTCCCACGCAGTTGGCAGCGCAACACAAAACCTTAAAGGCCACTGACTGCACCCTTTTGACCCGCCCGACATAAATGTACTAGGTAGGACCGAAGTCCTAATCATTACGGCCATCCGGATCGACAGAGTGCAAGCCTAGCCACCACGATGATGTAGCAAAATGGATCAAGGAGTGAAATGTGGACGATTGCACATGAACTGTACCGCGGGTTAGACAATGGATTCACTAACGGAATAATTATTTTCACCTATTCATACTCTATCATATTAATAAGAAACACTCAGATGTGGTATACGAAGCACTCACATTCATGTCTGCAGAGGGTTCACTGGGTTCTGCAGCTGCCTGCGGTCGATCAACAGGATTTGCGCGGACCTGCGGGATTTGGACCAAAGGTTGACGTATTGCCGCATGTCGCCGGTAGATGTTATAGCTGACAGTGAACACGAAAAACGAAACAACGGTTGGAATTAATGAGATGGAGTGACAGCAGACTGAAATGTATCTGTTAACTTTTGTTTTAGGTCAGCTTTCGTGATATGCATAGCTACATGTGGAGGTATAAATTCAAAGGGAACAGGAGAAGGTGAGAACCAAATGCGGAAAATCCGGACTTCGACTGGATTCGAACCAGCGACAAAAACGGCATGCCAAAACGCGGCAAGCGCTCTGTCAACTGGGGTACGAAGCCATGCCGGGAGCTCAGAGACTTTCACATTTGGATCCAATTACCCGCCAAATCCACTGTGCCCTATCGAAGCCACCAAATGATCCCGCAGCTTGACTGATCAAGCAGGATTTGCCACACTAGTTATAAGCAGAACAAGAGAGGTTTAAATCTCAGGATGCAAATCCGAAAGAAGTGCTGATGCAGGTGAACGGTATATCATATCTGAGGTAGTAGGAAATAGTTCCATCAGTACAGTCACCCTTGTATCAAGTCTAAAAGGGAGCAGTACGTCTTTTCCCATAAAAAAGTATGTCAGTTCCTGTTAGGAGCCATACACTGTTGTCTTTTGGTCCTGGCAAGTGTGCTAGCAGTCTGGCGGATAGAAACTACACACAGAAGTTCAACATAAACTACATTAGGCACTACCAAGGTCAAAATAAGTGGAATTAACTCAAAATGGACTGAAACTGTGTATGGATCGCTACGACACACCTTAGACATACATGGGTTGTTGATGACAGAAGACGTCAGTCACTGTCAAGACTATCCATTTTAAGAGGAGCCAGCCATCAACGATGAAATACCAATCTTAAAACAAGCAGTCTATATGATACAGCTCAACTTGTATTGATCAGCGTCGTCATACTAGATGGGACACGTAACCACTGCATTGTTATGGTGGTTTTGATCTACAAATATCTGTAGACCGACGTGATTAGATGTAATAACCCCCTAGGATCAAGGTTGCGGGTAGAAGCGGTAATGGTAACGATTATCGTCACACTTCGAATACTCCTGGTAGCCGATGAGTAGTAAGGGATTTTGGTTTTCATATTTATATGAACACTACCCACAATTGATCGCAGCTGTTGCATTCCCACAGACTATGCAGTCGGTCTCTTTCGAAAAGAAGCACTAGACTCGAGTTTCGCTCTTCTTTTCGAAAGAGGCCAATTGCAAAGTCTATGGGAATGCAACAGCTGCGATCAATTGTGGGTGATATTCAACTTATATGAAAACCAAAGTCTACTACTACTTATCAGTACTCAAAAATATCGCTCAATAGGTTCCTGTGATTTCAACTTGGAGAGAAGTCTTAGTCGAGAGGTCATCGATTAGAGTTAACAGGACAGCTATTTTGTCTCCTTTTGAGACGACCGAGCAATCAGAACATTATTCGCAAGCGATTGTGGTTAAGCATTTAGTCGTGCCTAATGTGAAATCAATAGCGCAATGGATTTTCATATAGATTGAACATTACCCACAATTGATCGCGGCTGTCGCATTCCCATAGACTTTCCAGTTGTGGGTGATGTTCAATCCATATGAAGATCAAAATCCCCTACTACTCATCAGTAATCAAATGTCGCTCAACAAGTCAATGATTTCTGTGATTTCAACCAGGAGAGAAGTTCTAGTCGTGGGGTCATCGATTGGAGTTAACAAACAGTAACTGTCTCCTCTCGAGGCGATCGGGCAACCTGATCATTACTCACAAGCGAAAGTGGTTGAGTGTTCACAGATGATAATTCGGTTGTGTCTAATGTGAGGTCAGTGGCGCATTGGTAAACACGATTGCCTCCTGAACAGCGTGGTCGGAGTTCTAGTTCCGGCAGTCGCGAGGATATGCACTACTGACGAGCTCTTATGAGAGCGAAACTCTAGTCCAGTGCTTCTATGCGAAAGAAGCTGACCGCAAAATCTATGGAAATGCGCCAGCTGCGATCATTTATGGGTGATGTTCAATTTATACTCCTGACAGCACGACAGTATGAAGTTTACGTAAGCAAATGTCCAATATAAAAGTAAGCATTTTGTGGTCGAAACACCGTAAGATAGAAAAACAGTCCTTTATTAGGGTGCAATTTGTCGACTATTTGCACTGACCAATAATGAAATTTAAAAAAGTAGACACGTTCCAGTTTACCATAGTATCGCCGCAGACCTTGTATCGTTCTATGACACCCCTCGACTGCGATAGCAGGATGACAATTCAGTTCAAGCTTTGCACACCAGTGGAGATGATTTAAAACCTTACAGGGATGGGTTTATGAACATCAACAGGCCACAGAAAACATGGTGACACAAGGATCGTTTATCCCTAGTTCTACTGAGTTAACGTAACGCGTTCTATTAGTTGGCTGCTAGTGGTTAACCGAATAGAATAACATAATTAGTCAAATATTTAGACCGGTGAGTACTAGAAAGCAGCAAGGGAGCAGCCAGGGAGAGAAGTCGGTTTGCAAAGGGGGTTTCTGTGATAGTACCCAACGAATGGACCGGATCGGTGTACAAAATTTTACATGCAAGCGAAACTGATGCCGCGGCTGGCACTAAAACAGACGTGATGGAGTACCGAATCATTCATGTAACTGCCAAATCAGACTGAGGTATCTGCGAGTTAAATTATTTGGATGCTAATTTGTAAGCAGAATCGCGTGGTTGAGCATCAATGTAAACAGGACGCTGGAAATACTTTAAAGAAATGGTAAATTAACAGTAAACGTGTCTACCAACTGAGGTGTGCTGTTGGCGTTTAATAAAGAAAACCGTACCGACTGAATTAACGTTACCTGGGGCCACTTTTAGCTGCATACGATATTGGTTATATGGAAGTGATGTATGCAAAAGGTTAGGAACACCAGAACTGTGACTTGAAACTTGGTGGCTCTCACGGCATCAAAATGGCACCTGCAACTCAAACAGAAAGGTATGTAAGAAGCTCACAAGTGCTTGTACTTACAAATATACGTACGCCGCCACGCAAAAGACGATAATTGCTTTGTCCAAGGAGGAATAGGCGAAACACAGCCCGATAAACAGGCACAGACGAAAGAGCATGTAAAATCGGTCCACAATATCCATATTCCCGCCATCTTCGCCCATATCCTCAGCTCCCATTAGACCCGCGCCCATTGGATTACCAACTAACATTGCCTGTTGTTGCTGTTGCGCTGGTGCTGCATTGGCATCTGCAGCTACACCGTCCTCCACGTTGTTCATCACGCCCAAACCTGCAAGAACAGCACGCGCACCTCGGAACCATCGATTTCCGCCAGCCACATTTGCGGCTGCTGCAGCTTCTGGTTGTGAACTCGGTGGAGTGAATGTGGAGGGAGAATTTTGGGCATGTGATGGTTGTGGTGTCATACCAGAGTAGTACCAATAGGCATGAGGTTGATTTGCCAGTGCGACATGGTCCCATTGTGGGTAGTGTAGACCCGGAGCTATTTAAATGTGGAAATCGGTACGTGGCATAAATTAATTTAATTCTAATAGAAAAAATAAGTGCCGTGACAGAAGGATTGTGTCGTAAAAACACCACGATCTCAACTACAACATGACTGAACACAGCAAGCACGGACATAATCAGGGACAAAGTGTTTGACTAAAGGATCAATCACACAAAAATGGCCGAAAATCACTGAACAAAATGCAGAAAAAATCTCCACACAGCTCATGTTCAAACCACGGGTGTGCCATTACAATTCACTAAACGAACTGGAAGATCACATCAAGGTTTTTTTCAAAATATGGCATCGCCTTAGCACATATAAAAATATTATGCTTCGGGATCATACATCTCTACCGGCTATCCACCTTTCTAGGAAAAGCGAATTGGCTTATTGAATACTGTTCACGTTCCATTTTTTGAGCGTACCTACGTAATGCGCGTGAAACGTAGTGGAAAATACTGACACTTCATAATCCTTCCAGAATTAGTATACGCAAGGTTAGGTCAAATGAGCTAACAGTTTACAAAATCACAAACAATACGACACTCCGCTTGACTTAACAACTAAGGAGGATATTAACAGACTTCTCAAACGCCAACAAGTACTGTATTTTCGCTGACAGTCCAGACTGGCCGATAAACCCTGAAAGTGATCAACGTTGAAGTGAAAAACGATACAAACAAATTCTGTACAAGATTCAACAAAGTTTAAGTAGAAGTTGTATACGCATTTCTCTGTAACTGCACAACTAGGTAACTTGTTCTTACCTCCAAGTGGTTGTGGAGTTATCCAGAACGTGACAGCCTAATTATTGCTTAGTGTACCTTTGCGATATCTGCGACAACCACCGCTTATTGCTAACTATTCTGTAGTCACCATTAGAGACGGTGAGAAATCAGTGGTTCACACTGATGCTTAAATGCCAAATAAGAGTGAAGAAAAAAGTAGGCCCGAATCAAACAAAGGAATGAGACATAACTACAAAAAGCAAATATGATTATAATCAAACATTTGCAAATAAAACCAAGCTATAAATGGACAACTTCACTGCCCCACGTCACCAAGTGCACTTGGAGGATCCAAACCGAAGCTAATGATTCAAGAGTTTGACTCACTTGGCAGTGACGGGCTTGTCTTGCAAGAAAATGTAGTGAATAAAACATCAAAGTCTGATTCTGAGCACTGCTGCGCGCAGTGAATGTATTCGAATCTGAATAAGACTTTTGGATGATACCGGATGTTTTTCGACCGTACTGGATAATACGCCGGTGGTCATGGTCAGCCGTTGGGAGATCGGAGTGCTCTTACTTTGGGGTTACATCTCCTAATCTCCTTCTTCCTGAATCGGATCGTGTCTCACCACCTAAGCATTCCTACGCGGTCAGTAGTGCGTCATCCATTCATATGAGTGCATCTGCGTTTCGTCTGACGGGTCTCCTTTGGCCCGTCTGACAAGGTCACACCTAATTCTAATTAGCGTAAACTTCCGAATCGATGTAGTGCAAAAGCCCGACCACTAGGTTGCGGGAGCAGAATAGATCAGAGGCGGGTCAACCATTCAGGTTCTACTGACTATTTGGTCCAACTGAGCTGTTCCGGAAAATGTTGGCCTACCTGTCACATTCGCGCGTTCGGCTAGTCATAAATGAGTCATCTTTTTTTGATGTGGTTTCGTTTAAGCAAACATGGGGGCCAACATAACCATTAATCATGAAAAATAATGTTCTGCTATTCCCAAATAGGAAAAGGCTCAGTTTCTCTTTCTTGACGGTTAGGCCAAATGATTTTCATTGTGTGATAATCATGTCTTTCGTATTTTAAGGGTAGATAAAGTTAGGTTGGTTGACAACACTACAGGAGCTTAACCAGCTAATTTGCCAGAATCAAGCAATGGTCTATACCTGGCGTACACCAGTGCCAGCAATGTGTGCAGTGTTCTCCGTCATATAGGAGAACGCGGAAACAAAAGTGCAGCTTACTGATAATTAACTCGGATGAGATAGCGTGCTTTTACAAGTGCGTTAATTCAAACAGCACTGGGATAAAAATAAGTGATATCAAATAAGAAGATACATATGCGATAACAAAGCATCATCAACGGATACATACCTGTAAAATGGGCGTTTGCATAAGGCCATGCATGCGCACCGTTTACGCTCGTCGGAACTATATCACTGTTGTTCATGTAAAACTGCTGCAAATATTCGTAGTAGGCGCGCTGATATTTTTCTAGTTCATCCGTAGGAATATCACTACAACAAGAAACAATGAACGGTCAGAAGGCGGAGATGAAAGTATAGGACTATCGTTACCACTGAGCTGAAATTGGCATTAAAAGTTATCATCACAGCAGCAAACTTCCACATTGTCGTCACGTACGTGGGTATCCATCATTAGTAGTTATACAAAAGAACACAGATCACAAGGCGTGTACTACCACATAACAGAGTTGACCACAGTTGAGCTGGACACTGTCCACTTTATCAAGGCAGGAACAGTTGTTCTGATCAAGGCAAAAACCCACAGTAATTATTGGGCTTTGGTGATACTCATGAAGTGTAACACATTTTCTCAAAAGAAATTGTAATAATAGTCGAAAAGATAACATACGTATGTGAAAATCACAACCGACACAAACCATCAGTATCAGCGACTGCTTGCCTTCTCTTGAAAAGTCATCACCAGGGGGATCTCACACAGGCGTTCACGTTTGTTTACGCAAACGATTAGCCTCGGTTGCTACGTCATGCAGGAGTGGTTGCGCTGTGAAATTTGTGCTAATGTTTACGTGCCATCTCAGTACTATCAGAGCAAAAGCAAGCATGATTGCTTACCGAATAAGTTTATTTAGTTCTACCTATAACCCATACACTCCGTTTTACGATCTCCTGTTGTTACACGCAATGAGCATGTAAATAACTCTAGAAGGCCATAAATCATGTATGAAATTTTTCGACCGTTCAAACAGTACGAGTCTGGCGGAGCTCCCCTACCCTATTGAGGGGCCTTAAACGACAAAGTGCGCTCAAAACGAACCGAAACCAGCGCAGTTGGGATCGGTTGCGCTATTAATACTTGACTCAGGTTGCCTTGCACCATCTTCATTTTCGGAATTAGTGTTAGTGTGTACTTTCTTTTTTCAATCACTATAATACACATTGGTAATGTAGTAGGATAACATTCCTAGATTGTTTAGTATTTGGTTCCTATGTTACTCCATTAAGATAGGTTGTCTCACGCTATTTTAAATTTCCGATATTGCCAGCAATTCTGTCCCTTTGTTCTTTTTCTTTCAACGTAATGTCATCCCAATTAACTAAGTGTTCGAGCGTATTTAGTCTCATTCTCGTTGTACTGACTTTTGATTGCAGCAAAGCTATATCAAACTGGATTGCCATAGATGTAGATCCTCCAGACGACTGTTTGACAGTTCGTTAGACACTACTGGTAATCCGGTGTCCACTATTAGTAACCCAATATGTGAAACCACCACCTTCAACAATGTTCTTAACTCTGGCTTGCACCTTCGAACACAAGTAGCAATCTTGCCTAAATGTAAGACAAGCACTTCAAAAGAATTGTAGGCGTCAGTTGTGATGGACGTTGGATCGCCAGTGTCGACTTCCAGTTAGAAACTGATATAAGCAGTAAAGAGTTCACCCACCACAAACAGTTGTTCATCTGCTATGGACCTTTTACCACCTGTTGTAAGGAAAGCATCTAGCAGTAAAAACTAAAATGTATGCACTGTGGAGTCCCCACCCACTTGTTGAAATACTGACGTGACTAGATCAATAGTGAAGTGCACTGACACAATGTCCAAACCATTTCCTCTTCCGTCTGTGACTGTATCTACCGCAATGCATACTAACTTTTCTTCCAAATCTCCAACTACAGCTACATTGTTAATGCTCACTAAGGAGCAAGTAGCTAAGCTGAAAGCGGACAGCGACTTGCTAAGTAAGAAGCTAGCACATATGGAGAACAAGTGAGATATTTCCGTAAGCAGACAAAAGTGTCTCAATGTATGATAGTCCTGAAACGTAGTAAAGAGTCAACAAGCAAAGGTCGTTTGCACTGGGACAGCATTAATCAACTAAATTTCGTATGGAGGGATTACCAGACAATATCGGAATAGCACTTGTTATACGGGAGGAACGAGGTCGACTGGCCCACGAATCTGGGAAACCGAGACCGGTAATTTTTGGACTCGTACATCCTTTCTGTCTCGATCAACTGCTTGCGAAATCGCTGGGCATAAAGTCAAGCAACAAATTTTAAATCTTTCTCGGCTCGCTCAGTTCTACTGTTCAGAAGGGTGTCTTTCACTGTATAAGTCGAAGGCACTGGATTCCGGGCGCTCCCTCTAGTTGGTTCTCTCCTCTATTACAAACGAATCTCGGATGTATCCATAAATGTCCCCAAGATCTCAAGTCTCTTAATGAAGCACCACAAGTGCATTCTCCATCGCTGTCAAAAAACGGAATCCGCCCTCATGTACGGTTTCCGAAGGCTCCCAGTATAAAAGACCCGACAGCCATGAGCCCCAGCGTATGGAAGTCTATTCATCATCATCATCATCATAGACAGCAATACATCAGTGGTTCACACTGATGCTAAACTACCACACAACCACGACGAAAAAGCAAACTCTGTATAGGGATAAGAAAAAAAAGAAGGGGAGGGAACCTAACCACTAAAAAATAGCTACGTCTACATTCAAACATACAAAATCAAGGCGCCTACACCTTGCAAACAAACAACCGAGCTGTAAGTGAAAGTAAGGCGTCATCA
>JTDE01003479.1:0-12555 GCA_014338405.1 Paragonimus skrjabini miyazakii
CGGAACCATATCCGACCAGAGAATACTCAAAATGTGACTCAAGCGTTGCAGATGGATGTGAGTCAGACAACGAACATTTTGCTGATAGTGCTCCAATTTCACTACCGCACATCAGTAAAGACATCACCATTGAGCGGCAAACCAGCAGCATTGTTTTCATCTTCATCCTGTGGTTCTTCCAGACACGTCTTTCAAGACATCAGAAAACAACACTAGCCTCTGTCACACGAGCTTCTAACTCGCGGTTAGCTGACAGATCTGTCGACAGATTGCTACCCAAATAGCAAAAGTCTGTGCAGCTATCAACAACGTCTGTTTTGATGCGAATTTCAGGTGTAGAAACAGCATCACAGTCCGAAGAAGGCTGATAGAAGGAAAATGTTTTGCTTGTGTTGACATTCAACCCAAACTTGTATGCCGCGGCCGCGAAAGCCGTAGCCAGTCGTTGAAATTCGTCATTGTGTGCAACTAGTGCTCTATCACAGAAGCATGTGCATCCTTGAGGTAATGTAACCGGCTTGGGGCGCCGAAGGGTCGAATATTTTGTATGCGCCATTCCGTCCGGTACTCAGCCCTAACGCCGCCTTCCGCCCAGTCTTGAAGACCAACTGTTAGTATGGTAGTTAAATATAAACTAAATAGAGTTGGAGCTAAGGCACAACCGTTTCACGCCAGTGACAAGGTCAAATTCATCAGAGATCGATTCACACGATTGTGCCTTCGCCTTTATGTCCATATGTAACATGAAAACCTACGAACTGCCTGCAACGCCTTACCGTTCACACCTTGATGAACTCCACGAACAGGACATATAAGGGTTGGTTGCGCTCCCGGCACTTCTGCTGGATCTGTCAGGTAGCGAACACTAGACCGATCGTACTACAATTCGCTCGGAATCCACACTGTCCCTCACGAGCATTGACCTACAAAACGTCCGCATTAAATCGGTACACAGGGGCTCTTGCAAACACCTTTTCAGTGAAGTTCAGCAGAGTGATGCCTTAGTAACTGTTGGTGCACTGCTTGCTACTCTTACCTTTAAACAAAGAAACGATGACGGCATAACTGAACTCTCAGATGAAGCAAACCAACTGGAGCAAAGCACATTCCAACACTGATCCGCCATTCTTCATAAGCTCCTCTGGCAATCTATCTTCACCTGAAGCCTCTCCGTCGCGCAGTTGTCCAACGGCTCTCTGCACCACTGTCAAATCTGAGGCGAGATCTAGAAAAGCTTTGACAGCTTATTTCGGCGGGCTGTTTACGGTCACTCAATCAATGGCAGTAGGAAAATTTGGTAGGCTACCAAAAGTGTTTGCGTCACACTTTCATGATGTCCTCTGGCTGGGTGGACTAACAGCCAGTATCCATTTCAATCCCTGCTTTGGTAGACTGGACGAATCGACGAAAAACCGCCCTAAGCGAGCCGTGGAACACTTTGTGCTGTCTGCGATCAGCGTAACTCTGCATCAGCTCACCTTGCCTCCTCCACCAAATGTCCTTGATTCCGCGAAATCGTTCGACCAGTTGATGACGAATATTCAAGAATGTCGCTCTTTTGACTTCAGTATCTGGGTTCATTGTGGAAGCGACAAACGCTGAATTTTTCTTTAGTATCAAGTTGGAGATAACAACATTCTCGTCGTCGAACCAGTCCGGACGTTTCTGGTGCTCGATAGTTATCGTGGTTGTTGCCTAGATCTGTTGCTTGAACCGTTGTCATATACCCTCGGAAGTAGTGGATACAGCAGCGTCTTTCGGAGGAGCAGCAACTGCACGTTGAAAAACAATCCTTGTTTCAGAGTATTCCAGTTATTTAACATCCGATTTCAGCCGTTTTCCGGATGAGCTACAATAAACGGACATGTAAACACAGATAAATAATTTGATTCTGGCCAGCCTATAATCGGGGCTACATTCCGCCTCGCGCATCACTCGTGTGAAAGACACTACGAAAATCGCGCTGCCGCGCAATCCTGTAGTCAACCAAATAGTGAAGGCCACTTCGTGGACAAGCCCATATCATGAAGTTGCTCGCATCCAGCTGGAATCGGGTGTTTGTGATAACCAGCTCGTGTGGAAGAGACGATCACCGTTCTAGTTGACTGAATCAACGCCGTCAGGTTCGAGGATTCCCGGCTAGGCTGACAAACATAAAGACTGATACTAACAGAAAGGGACATACAAACGCGTCGATCAACGCCACCGCCACACCATCACCACACCTGGAACTTTCAGTGAACCTGACGCCCGCTTCAGACATGTTCACATTGACATAGTAGGCCCACTTCCACCTTTGAACGGTTTTACGCACTTGTTGACCTACATCGACCGTTTCACACGATGGCCGCAAGCAACGCCCATACGCGACATCTCAGCTGAGAATATCGCACGGACGTTTGTGGAAACCTGGGTATCCTCTTCTGACCGCGGTTCCCAGTTCACATCCACGCTGTTTCGCGACCTGCAGCACTTACTCGGCTGTGAACACTTCCGAACAATCGCCTATCATCCAGCATCAAACGGCCTAGTGGAACGTTTCCACCGTCAACTTAAAGCCGCGATCCTTGCTACAACATCTGGCTCAAACTGGTCGGAAAACCTACCACTCATTTTGCTTGGCATCCGTAACACCATCAAAGAAGACATCGGCTGCACCCGGGCTGAACTCGTCTATGGCACCACCTTACGCTTGTCAAGTGAAATGTTTACGGATACTAGAACCACTGGCGAGATAGACCCAACTTCATCCGTCACACGTCTGAAACTACAAATGAACAGGTTAAAGCCAACCCCGAGGCAGACCCAAGTACACGAAGACTTGCGTACTCGCCCCTTCGTGTTTATCAGAGCTGACGCCCAAAAGAAGTCCCTGCAGCCACCTAAAGTGCTTGAACGCAAAGATAAGTATTTCATCATCAACCGTAACGGCACTCGCGATTCAGTAAGCGTCGACCGCTTAAAAGTGGCTTATGTGAACCCTTCAGACTTGCCTCCTGCTCCTCTGGCTGTGACTACCTCTTCATCCCATCCATCTCTTCCAAACCAATTCATTCTACAACCCCCACAAACACCTCCAGACTCCACTACTCCTGCTGAAGACGTGCAATTCTTTCATCTCCCTCCACTACAGACACGTTGCGGACGATCGCACAAACCTCCTGTCCGTTTTGCAGACTACACAGACTAATGTCAGTCATCTTTTCGAGCGTTTTCATACCCTAACTAACGCCCTAGGGGGGAGTTCTGCAGCGTCTTGTACAGCATATTTTGTTGCATAATTCTCGTTGTTTTTCGCATTTTTCACCTTCTTCAAATTCACATGTACACTCGTTTAAATCATGTAAGTTGATTCAATGAACAACAAAAATTGACTTCCAAGGTCGCGAGGCCTGTGTTCTCTCTCTGCGTTCAGTGTCGCGTGTGCTCAGATTTTTGGGAGAGTTAACGGCCAACGGAATCCGCATTGATTTCAGCACATTTCCAAACTCATCGGTCGTCGGAATTATCTTCACTGTGACCTCTAACGTTACCTGGGAACTATACGACGGATCGTATCTACTGGATACTTCATTCAGTGTGGTGGAACTTTAAACGACGCACCTTCACGAACTACCGTGAGTCAGCTGTTTCTATTTTTTTTCACTTTTTGACTTCGTGTTCACACTTGAATTGTATGTAGCGTTTAGATCCACTACAATGGCTTTCTCAGACCCATCGGGGAAGACGTGAGAGATCACGGCACCAACATCAAAGTTGGAGGCGTCTGCGGCAATGACGATAGGGAGGCTGGGATCGAAGTGAGTCAGCAGAAATTCTGATCCCAGCATGGACTTGATTTTGTCGAAAGCTCGTGCGCACTCCGGCGACCAGTGCCTTTGTGTGTCCTTTCCTAGAAGCTGATTCAGAGGTGCTCGGACGTCATGCAACGAAGGCAAGAAAGAGCCGTAATGACTGACGAGACCCAGGAACGAGCGAAGCGATGAAACATCCTTCGGAGGTGGCATGTGCTGGATGGCACGAACGTTCTCAGGGTCCAGACGACGGCCGGTAGCGCTGAAGACGAAACCGAGGTACTTGATGGACGAGATGAAAAACTGGCACTTGTCTGCTCGAAGCCGAAACCCGTAGTCTTGGACGCACTGGAGAACGGCCGCGATTCGTTCTCAAAATTCGTCGCGCGTTCGCCCAGAGATAATGATGTCGTCCAGGTAGGCAGCCGTACCTGGGAGACAGGATAGCATGACATCCATGATCTGCTGGAAAATGGCTGGGGCGGTCTTGACACCGAATGGCAGTCTGGTGTACTGGTACAGACCGCGATGTGTGTTGATCGTCAGCAGACCACGAGATTGTGGAGCCACTTCGACCTGCAGGTATGCATCGGCCAGATCGAGCTTGGAAAAGCACGTTCCACCGTTAAGGATCGTGAACAGGTCTTCAGGGACGGGCAGCGGATGGCAGTTAGCCTCCAAAGCAGCGTTCAGCCCGGTGGAGAAATCAGCGCAGATACGAACTGATCCATTGGCCTTCTTCACGACAACGATGGGGGCTGCCCAGGATGAGTAGGTGACAGGTGTCAGCACTCCCAGATCCTCAAGGCGTTTCAGTTCCTGGTCGACAAGAGGTAAAGTAGCGTATGGTACAGGACGTCTTGGGCGGAAAACGGGTTGGGCGGCATGTTTTAGGTGCAAAACCGCTTAGGCACCAGTGCAGCAGCCAAGACTTTCGTCGAACACTTACTTGAAACGTCGAATGAGTTCATCCGCAATGCGTGGCGGATTCGCTGTGGAGGATTGCAGTCGGTTGCAAATGTCAGTGATCGAGAGTTTTGCCAGGCCAAGTTGTTCAAGCCAATCGAGATCGAGTAGGTTGAGATTCGAGTCAGACCGGTAACAGACTGCATCGATGGCTTTGTTCTTGAAGCTGACACGACAATGCAATTGCCCAGTTAATTGCACTGTACCACCACAGGCGCTGGTGGCGGACTGGGATGTCAGCTGAACTGGCGGGCGGCCAATTGACTTCCACAGGCGATTGGAGATGATGGTGATATCAGATGCAGTGTCAGGCTGGAGACGAACTGGGTGTCCGTTGATCAGTATGGACACGAACGTTCTGTGTGAGGCGACATCGACTTTGGGGAAAGCAACCAAACTGCTGGACCTGGCGGTTATTTTGGATTTTGGTGGGCGTGGTCGCTTGTTGGTTGCGCGTTGACTGCCCGGCATGCGTGATTGACAGTAGCCGTCCCTGTGGCTCACTTTTTTGCAACGCTGACATCGGTGTTGCTTGTAAGGGCAGTAAGGCGTGTAGTGCCATGAGCCGCAACGCCAACAGGGAGAGGGTGGCGTCTTCTTGGAGGCAGAGTTGACTGGGCGGTTCGTTGGGGGAGGTTGTTGTTGCCTTGGACTTGTGACTGTGTTGACAGAAGTTGAGGATTGAACAGAATCATGTTTGAGATTGAGCAGTCGATGGCCTTTAGTAGTGAGGTCCTGAAGATTAACTGACTCGTCTTGTTGGATCCGATTGATCAGGCGGATGCGAAGGTCAGCATCATTTGGAGACTGGAGGCCGCAGACAAAGATGAGGCACTTGAACTGATCCTCCGTGAGGAAGGATAGCTTGAACCGCTCGCACTCACGATTCACGATGCCAGCGTAGGTGACAAGGTCATCCGCGTCCCGCTTGGTTAACCTGAGGCAATGGTACCGCAAATTGAATAAGGAAGTCTGGTCACCAAATATCTGCGACAGAATATTGACCGTCGCCAACTGTTACGACCCCACCTGATACAGAAAGGCAAGAACAAACACAAGACCACGAACAGTATCTCTACCACGAACGAACGCAACGATATTGCAGAACGGTACGAAAATCAGAGCTCAAATATCGGAACGCAACTCTCGCAACTTAGAACCCCCCCCAACCAGTAAGGAAGAAGACGGCCTTCAAACGAGCTTCATTTGCTGCTCAGTCCGAAGGCAAAATTGTGATTTACAGCAACAGTATTTATATGTTTGGGTCGGTCTTGGGCCTAGGTCACCGAATGGACCCATGAGAATCGAGCGTAACTTCCCGCACGTTCCAGAATTCTGGTGAGCTTTCTAATTCCCAGGAAATGAAGAAATCCTTGCAAATAATGCGAATTTTTGGAAGAAAGTGCCTTTTCCTAACAGTTTCAAGGGTGGTAGTTCCCACGATTCTCGCCGGAAGGGCACTGCAGGTCGGGTAAACTCGGAAGGCAAAACTGTATCGCCTGCAGAGTAGTTAACTGTGTTATGTCTAGTTTGAATCGGTATCCTCTTAAGACGGTACTCTCCGCCAACTTGAGGAGGTTTTGATCGCGGTGAACCTTTGTGGTCATGCTTTTCCCCAACCGTCAGTAAGCAAACAGAAGGAGTTTCAGCGGTCCCATCCGGTCATTATAAGACTACGAGTAGGAGCTTATAACCCTTCCCGTTGCGCATCGTTGCACAGGTTCAAGGATAGCTAACATTTTAAAATATGAAGCGCTTGCCTGTACTTTTATCTCCAATCGATGTTTTACTGTAGTGCCAAGGATACGTCAAAATATTCTGCTGGAAATTTCTCTAGTAGTCTACTGAACGCTGCCGACCTGCCATTAGCTTTATTTGCCGACGTATTAACGCAAATAAAAACGCTTGCTAAAAGTACAGTTCGAAGGAGAACAATACCAAGTACTCACTTCGGTATATTTTGCTACTCTCGTATCATGTATGCATAATTTTCGACTTGATGTTAAACGGGAGACTGTTGTTCGCCCACCATCGATGCACTGCGTCGAGGTCCCGCTTGAAACAACAGACCTCCGGAGAGCGTGGTGTGCGCCACGTTTTGATACCATCTGCACACACGAGCAGAGGCAATTTGTCTACGACTGGCAAGCCGTTCACGGAGAACAAAAAGCGCAGTATAGAAGCTTGTAAAACATTTGTGAGAACCGTGAACGCGGCCGACAGCTCGTCGCTGAGCCCTGTCGACACAACTACACGAGTATAATTACGACAGTCACCGTAGTGTTCTTTCGAGCGCTGTGCCATGCCGATATAGTTTCAGGTGCTATTCCATTCTGTATGTCTACAATGGCTTCTAGAATGTTCACATTTTGAAATATTTTCCCATAAAACCGTGCTTACTTCATCTGGTTTCACCCTGTTTTTGCTGATCATAAACATTTGGTGTATTGACATGTTATGAAGGCGAGTAATTGTTGTGACAGATTAGTAGGTGGAAATGAGTAGGACCAACGGTTGAACGTAGGGAACGCGTTAGAACGTTTAAATGTAACCAGGGAAAATTTATCGCTAGTGTAGTTTAAGTGTAGCATTTGTGTTACAAAATGTTCACTTGGCATTCTTGGGTGACACTCAAACTACACTTGTGTTGACTGGGCCCTCAAGTTATACGTCTTGCCTGATAAGTAACGTTGGATCTATTTGCAAAGGTGGCTATCGAAGCTCATGGAAGGATGCTCCCTGAGTAAAGCACGGCGATTCACTTTGATGAAGGTCTTGGTAAGGTCGAAAAAAGATACATTTACTGTGTGGTGTCGTGGTCCAGGAATTGACTGCTATCAGTAAGTTAGTGATACACAAATAACCTTGCCGGAATCAGTCCTGATGATTTGCTAAGAAGTTGGTGGATTGAAATCGTGCTCTCACCTCAACCAATACACAAGTAACCGCAATGCCCCGAGTGTAGTTGTGATGGTCACCACGATATTGAAGTGGGAACTTCAGTCTGAAGTTTAGGTTTAATTTATAGGACTTACGTTTTTTGACAGACTTATAAGTGTTAAGTACATCCATTTTGCTCGTTACATAATGAATTTCGACTGACTTATATGGATTGGTGTCGCAGCACCAAATCAAAATTTACGTTATTCATCGTGTGCCCTCACTCATTTTATGAACTGTTGAGCTGGAGTGCTGTTGTTCCGAGGATTCACGTATGCATCTATGTAGTTATGCGGTTTGCATGATATGCATTCACAGAATGTAGTCTGACAAACCCCACCATCATCACCATCACCATAGACAGCAATACATCAGTGGTTCACACTGAAGCTTAACTACCACATAACCACGAAGAAGAAAAAGCAAACCTCGTTTAGGAAGGGAGAAGAAAAAGAGAAAGAGGAGGGGACCTAACTACTAAAAATAGCTACGTCTATATTCAAACATACGACATCAAGGCGCCTACACCTTGCAAACAAAAAACACAGTTGTAAGTGAAAGAAAGACGTCATCTGCAAGACAGCTTCCTCACGGCTTTCACTACCCCGCGTCATTAAGTGCATTCACTTCACAGACAACTCGACTAAACAACGACAACATTCACACCAATGAGCTCGGTTAGCCACCATCTCACCTAACGTCTCAAGCTACAGACTCTGTGAGTCGCGAGGGCTCCAGCCCGGAAGACGAACTCGATCTACAGTAGCCAACCCCTTCGTGAACGATTTCATTTGTATACGCCAGGTCATCGACTGTCCACCTTGCACCTTGCGCCAATCGGCCGCAGCGTCGACAAAAAGTGCTCGCGTGGCAAACGACTAGTTGGCATCCTAAGTACATGACGTAACCCTCTAAGTCTGTGCAAGTGTAAGGACTGAACGAAAGAACTCGTTTGACAATCACATCGCTCACTCGTTGGGGCCACCCGATACGAGTGACTGAACGCAGACATCGGTGGTCAAACACCTGAAGACGGTCCACGTCTTCTACCCTGAGGGGCCATGTTTCGCTACCGTAAACTAATACGGCCCTCACGGTTGTCTGATATAAGCGACCCTCAATCTTGAGAGAGATGCCTTTCTGTCGCCATAAGTGCCTCAGATCAGTAAACACCGTCCTAGCCTTAGAAATACGCGCCTCTATTTCATTCTCTACACCTCCGCCACCGCCGCCGCTGATGCAGCTTCCCAGGTATACAAACCGGTCAACAACCTCCATGACGTCATTATCTAACATTAAATCTACGTAATCACAGCAATCTTGCAGAAGCACTTTGCATTTCAAGGCTGCAAAGCGCATTCCGAACTACTTAGCAGAACGTGAAATCGCGTTTAGCGTTGCTTGTGCCGACTGCAAGTTCTCAAACAGCAACACTGTCGTCAGCATAATCAAGATCAGTCAGCCTTCCACCAGATAGGAGGTCCACGCCGGTATCTTGTGACTGCTGGAGACAACCCTCCATTGTTTCGTCCATGACGAAATTGAACCAAAATGGTGAAAGAGGACAGCCTTGACGAACGCCGCTTACAGTGCTGAAAATGTCAGACAGCTCACCGTAAACCCAACAGTATGTTCACATACTTAGTCGGCACACTTCTGCGTTTAACCGACCCTAAAAGTGTGGATCGATCAACCGAATCGAACGCGCCTTTATAGTCAAAGAACACGGTGATTCTTGGCCGACGGTACACATGACGCTGCTCCAAAATTTGACGGCGGGTAAAAATGTGATCTATACATCCCCGCCCAGGACGAAATCTTGCCTGTTCTTCTTTGATGTTTAACTCCCGAGCTGCAGTGAATGGACGAAGTATAATGGATGCAAGAACCCTTGAAATGACTGGGATCGAACTAATTCCCCTACGGTTTTCGCAAGAACTCTTGATACCTTTCTTGAATATAGGAACTATTATCGCGTGACCCCAGCATGGAGGGATGGTCTTCGTCATCCCCACAAGTTAAAACAGCTGAGTCAAGGCCCCAACTAATACCTCTCCGCCTCCTTTAAAAAGTACCGGCACAAGGTCATCTGGACCAGCAGTCTTATTACGATTGAGAACCGAGATGCAATTGCGAACCTCAGTTTCAGTGGGTGGCGGCCAGGGCGTTACATCACAAGTTTGTGGTGGCAGCACGGCAAAAGCAGGAGACCAGCTAAACTGACCCTCAAAGTGTTCCGCCCAAAGCTCAAACCTTCTGGACTTATTACAGACAAGTGTGCCATCTGCCTCGCTGATAGCTTCACTGACAGACGGTCGCCTGGGACCAGTAGCATGAATCAGCTTAAAGAGTTTACCTGTGTTCCCTGAGGCAAAAGCGGTTCCCATTTCCTTAACTTTTTCCACTAACCAAGCCTCACGATCAGCCTTCAGACTACGTTTCACCTTCCTACGGATATCTCTTCAGGACTTATTATGTGAACTGTCAAGAGGAATGTTCCATCTAGCTTCTAACAACTCCAGAGATTTCTCGGAGATCCAATGTTTGTTAAACCTATGTACCAATGTACCGCATGTTACAGTACCTGCATTCTGAATAGCCTGTGAGATTTGTGTCCAGCAGCTATTAGGATCTCCAGAGTGAGTACCACTAAGACAGTTTTCTAAGCTGGTTTGGTACTTATGCTTTACCGATGGTAAAGCCAGTTTCTCAAAAGCCAATCGTTGCTGTTGATGGGGTCGTTGTCCATCACCATCATCATCATCATAGCAACCATGAGCCTGACCAAAACGTACTGTGGCTCGGGCCACCGTTCACCTCAACAGTGACGTGGAATATTCTGGAAGAAAACGCTGCTAAGAAGTTCGAAGATTAATAAAAGACGAAGCGAAATAACTAGAAATGGTATGTATACAGATACGTCATTGACTACGACATACCGCCATCTCGGATAACGTCTCTAACCAGCGGTTTAAGTGATCACGAGGACCCCATCCAGGCAGGCGACACCTACCCACTTTGCTCAATGGAGCAGTCAGGGTCTTCATAATTCTTGACCAGGTTGTTCCTTGACCACCACGCGGTTTTACCCAACTGTCGGTGACCTCAGTATATAATGCCCGGTATGGTAAACGATCAGATGACATACAGAGTACGTGACCCAACCATCGCAAGCTGTATACCGTGAGTAGTTGACCGATTGAACGCGCATCCCGACCTATACTGCTACCTTGGCGAGGTAATCAGGCTTGTGTACTGTTTTGATCCGGCGGGCGATGCTGACTAGGATTCCGGTCCTTCCAGATGCAACCTTGTCAGACAGGCCAAAGGATAGCAGTCAGACGAAAAGCAGTTACACTCACAGGATTGTATGTCGCACTACTGACCGCGTAGGAATGCTCAGGTAGTGAGGCACGATCCTATGGGCATACAGCAGAACTATTTTCAAAGTTGCGGCACTGCTGTCTTCCGTATCAGGAAGAAGGGGGTTAGCAAAGGTACCCTAATAGAACGGTTGACCGTGACCGCCGGCGTATTATCCAATACGGTCGAAAAACATCTTCAATGTCCGCACTCTCCGACAAGTCGGTCAGCAAGCTGCTCTGGTAAGTACACTCTTAGCTCTGGAACTTGGTGTTTGTTGCGTGTTGAAGACGCGAATCTATGAGTCTACTACCGTTATCCACTTGAACTCACCTCTAGATAACTTTCGAGTCAAGCGCTTCTTTCAGGGTTTCTGGTGACGCCGAAGCTGAATCTCGTAGTCAAGCTGGAGTGGGAATCGCATTGAGTCCCAGAGCAGAGCAACGTTTTCTCGACTCGATTTTAGTGAACAGTCGCTTGTGCACTGTCAGACTCAATACATCGGTAAAAGTCTATCGATGCATATCATAAAGGCGTTGCGTTTTCATGATATCGGTGTACGCTGCAAAGGACAGCCGTTCGGATGCTACCAAGGATGCGTTCTACGACGCCCTCGTTGACCTTCCGAGGCAAACTAAACGCTCAGACATCATACTAGCGGGTGATGTGGATGCTCAGGTTGGTCGTCTTTCTTTGGATGAAAAACGGCTAGGAGGTATGTTTGGTGTCCGGGCACAACGCACTGACAATGGCGAATAACTACTGCAGCTGTGCGCATCCCACGGTCTGTATATTTCGAGCACCGCATTCCAACACAGGAAGCAATATGTTACTTGGAGAACTCCGTGTGCGTCTTAGCCGTGGACACACTTGGATCACATAGCAGTTAGTTACAGGTGGCGCCACTCTGTTAAGGACTGTCGTGCCTTTTGGAGCAGCCACCTGGACTCGTACCATGCTGTCGTGCGTGCCCGTTTTGCTTTGTCATTTACCCAAAGGACAAACGCTCATAAATGCAAGGTGCTTAACTGGCATTCAAGCGATGGGGATGTAAAGAACGCTTACTAAAAGGCGTTGGTGAACAAGTTGCCCAATTCGAGTCAGATGAAGGATCCTAACGAACACTGGGAACACATCGCCGAAACTATGAAAGCATGCTGTGAACAGGCATGTTCCGATGGGGCTGTTCAGTTGCGACAGCACTGGATTTCTGTCACGTCGATAAACCTCATGAACAAGCGTCGCTCGATCCCACTTGGTTCTGAATATGATGACGACCGTCGAGAACTTAAACGCAAGCTGACTAAAAGCTCGCACGAAGACCGTGAGCACTACTTGGTCGAACCGTCAAAAGAGATGGAAAAAGCCTTTTTCCTGGGAATAGCAGAGGGTTTTTTCCCAGATCCGTGGTTGTATTGGCCGTCGAATCGGTGTAAGTGAGACCATATGTGAAAAAGATGGTTCACCTACCACCAGTCAATCGCACCGACTT
>JTDE01003479.1:28560-58004 GCA_014338405.1 Paragonimus skrjabini miyazakii
AGGAACTAGCAAAAAAGGATGGGACTTATTCCATCGTGGAAATAGATGAATCGTTGTTTATGAAAAGAAAGTACCACCGTGGGAGTCACTTCCCGAAGGCGTGGGTGATTAGCGGCATAGAAAGAGAGACGCGGAAGGCACTCATGGTGGTCTACCCTGGGAACAGACAAAATCCAGCCAAGTTATTACCTATCATCCGAAGACATGTCCAAGTAAGCCGGTTGCATTATTTAGTTCTTCCGCTTTCAGCCGAACACCATTCTAATCATAAACGAATGGAGGGCCCACAGAGCGTTGAATGAACTAGCTAATTACGAGCACTTGGCGATCAGTCATGGAAACGTGAATGGCAAACTACTGATCACCTTGTCACGCACGGAAATGTTGTGAAGTATATAATGTACGTCGATATTATTGCACCCGTTTGTTATTCCGATTGATACTCACTGCGTTCATATTGGCAGCTCAAGTATGCCGCATGTATTCACGCTAGTAGCCGCTCCGTCCAGTTGACCTGAGCTATGATCACCAATAAAAAGAAGAACACGAGAGAAATCAGAATAAACACGTATTTGTAAAGTTCAGGATAAGTTATAATGACCCAACTCATTTCTGGCAAAAATTAACATACTGGCAGCCGTCAGTGAATTCTGCAGCCGGCGAAAACGTAGACCAACAGTCATCTAAATCCTGAGCGTCCAGGATACGATGATAAAAGGGTTGTAGGTGAAATGGTAGAAGCGGGAATTAATGTTTCCGTCGGATAAATAACGAGCAACAAAGTTTGTTATTATCTGTCGGATAAGTGAGCATTGACTTGCGTATACATGGTGAGCTACATACTAGTATAGTCAATGAGCACTAAACAAAACAACACGCACGTTGTTAATAATAGAGTGAGACGTGTTACCCATGATCACATCATACCGTAGGTAGAAACAACCACTTGATAACGTAGATCGTTCACCACCGGAAATACTATCAGGAAAACAGGCTGAACATACAGTTCATATGTATACCTAATCAACAAACGTGAGGCATAGCTTCCATTAGGATTTACTGTGATATTTCGTGTACAATGCAATACAAACGTAATGTGGTCGAAAATTACAAATTCAATTAGATCCCGAGAACCACACAAAATTGAGTGTTTCCGCAACATGGGAATATGTTTTCAACCTCAAAAATTCCAATGGAAGCGTCTCCAAAACGCGAAATTGGCTAAGGAAGCCAACATTATGTTTTTTCTAAAAAAATGGCGACACATCTTTTTCAAGAAAAGTGAAAATATTAACGATTTTCAGGTATAACTGAGTTTTCTCATTGCAACACAACCAATATACTCGATAATATCTCTATATTTCTTCTGTACTATGCATATCAATATTTCATGAAAATTACGAAAAATCTTTTTTCGGCAATGGCCGTTTCCAACTCGTTTTGGCCTTGAAGCACCATACCGGCAGATTGCACAATTGCCCCTTTTTCTACTCTCTTCAAATACATATTCACGTTGATATTCCCAGGTTTTCGTTCCCAGCGTCCTCACTCGTCCACCTCGTAAGGTCGGACATATAAACGGAGCAGTTATAATTGTTTAAGCAAGGAACACTGTTTTGCATAACTAGCTGTGTAGGACAAATTCGTTGAATTGTTGTAGGCTTTTAAGCGGAAAGTGTTTTTTGATGTCGTTCGTTCAGCGGGTCACTTTATCTCTATTCCAGCGTACGCCATGATCTCATGGAAGCGTTTGCAACTGTGATAGCAAATAATGACAAAGCGTGGCGATTACAACCAAGAAAATACCACTAACTTTTCCATCTTTTGCACTGTCCTACGCTGAACTAAGTTTACAGGCATACCTTACATTTGCAGTTCCATAAAGGCCTAGCCCTCATGTTTTATCAACGGTTCGATTGTCGGGAGTATAATCACGTTTTCCTGCTTAATTATGTTCCAATTTAAATAAACGCACATGTTTCCAAATCTGTTGCATCGAGTTTCATCATATTGTGCCACCAATTCTCCGAAATAACGCAGAATGCAACGTTTCGTTATTTTTCCACTTTTCCCTGTACCATTGAACTACCACACATTCCTTGCTTACGTTTCGGAAGATTGAAAGAAAAAAATTACCGAACAACAGACTTCTAAGGTTCCAGAAACTGAAACACGTCACAAAATTTCAACAACTGCAACAGCTAGAAAAAAGCTTTTAACTGCAAGATAACAGATATTCACGGTCTACCGATTATACGCAGCTATAACCGCGTCAAGATCAATCTTTCGTGCACTGGGATCCGTGGTGTCCTGGATTTTTGGGTCATCGGCATGAAGAAGGATATTGCTAGAAATATTTTCCGAAGAGTCATTGATGTAGATCAGAAATAGCAAAGGACCAACCACTGACTCTTGAGGAACTCCCGTAGAAATGAAACAGATGGAAAATCTGACCCGGTTTTAACTCTAAACGTTCTACTATCAAGGGAAGTGGTAATCCAGCGAAGAACCTCTCCTTGAATACCATCGGCTTCCAGTTTGTGTCTCAGGGGGCCGTGTGGGGCACGGTCAAGAGCCTTGGCAAAGTCGAAGAAGATAGCATTTGAGATGAGGCCATTGTCTTTCGCCTCTGTCAGACTATCCATGAAAATAAGCATATTAGTTATGCATGAACGATTGGGAAGGAAGCTACGTTGGGTAGAAGAATAAATTTGGTTTGATGAGAAGTGGTTGGGGATGGCACGCTTTAACAAGCGCCCCATTATCTTGCACGGAATGCGACTAAGGCTAACTGGCCGATAGCTAGCCAGAGAGTGCCCGTCGCCCGTTTTGAATATGGGCGTGGCCGTCCCATTTCTCCATGCGCCAGGGAGAATGCCAGTCTGGAATGTCTGTCTAAACCGCTTATAAAGGGGTTCTGCCAAACTAGCGGCTGCTTCTTTGAGAAGTCCGTTGAGACTATGTGCCGAATATTTATTAGACGAAAGGTACGAGCGATCTCCTACAGTGCTATAAACGGTGCTGACATGCAAGTTAGCTAAGCAGGACGTGACCGGCCATCGACGAGCTAGTATAAAGGAAGTGTGTGTGATTCGGATTCGCACCACACAGTCACATGGAATGCGAGCAAACAACCTTACAGCGTACATCATGTGATCTCTCTTAACAGCCTAGGTATAGTACGAAACTACGAGTTTTGGAACAATTTTATGCATCATACTGCAGGTGGGCCAGTGAAATCTTTGGGCCGCTAAACTATCAAATATATAACACGACAAATTTTACTTTGTCTTACGAAAAAGCGTTCGCACTTTTCTCGGTAGCACATGCCCTAAATGTTCATTTTTAGGTGCACAAACGTTGGCACACTTAGTAGCTCATATATATGGGGAAATACGTTTAGAAATATGAAAAGACATCCATAAATGTCATATATTGACCTATCAATGTGAAACTGTATATAGTCGGATTATATATATATCAAAAAGTCCACATAAACAGATATGTGCATATGGATGTAGATGTACTTAGTTAATTATCAATGAATGGATCGAAGCATGTATATTTGCTTTCTGTCCATGAAAACATATACACTTCTATGTCGGCACACTTTTAAGTATGCGCAGTGACAACGATTCGTAGCTGTACTTTGTAATTAATTTTTGTACATTTTCTATATACCGTTTTGTTAACTTCACCCGTAAACTTGCTCGAAAGCACCACCATCATTTTTTAATTTGATCGTCAACAAGAAAAAACGGGGGTTACCGCGCTCCTTCTCCGTCTCCTTCATTTGTGTGGATTTTTAGGCTAGTGAAGTGATTACATGGTAAACGTTTTAGCTTTGCGTATCGGTTGATCTAACAACGCTCGACGTTCGTCATCCTACCCCACGTGTGTAATAATCCATCGGTCGTCTTCCGAACCTGCTCTCTGGCGCTGTCTGTCTTTCGTGTGTTGGCCTATTCGGTTCAGCGGACCTTGACTCTCTGGCCAGTCGTTCATATTTTACTGCCACCTTTTCTGTTTTATTTGTACGCTTACCCTTCTTGCCTATCCAGTACCGTTACAACTCTCCTAGGGTGTTAAAATATTTTGTACATTTTTATCATTTGGTTGATCGGACCGTCATAAAGCTGTTGTTGATACGTATGCTTATTCCGGTATTGATTAACTTACAACAGGTTTATCTATCGGTCAGTCAGTAATGTCGGCTGTTTAGATTGGATTTCCCCGGTATGAAGGTAAACCGACCTCTCTGTGACCTTACCTCAGGAGCAAAAAAATGAAACTACGCGTCAAGGTCACAGAAGGTTTCAGCGATGTCCATGAATCCGTGGACTTATGGACTGGAGACTGAAGTACATAGTAGAGGACCGTCACAATTTCGTGCCTCGGTTTGTGCAGTGTTAGATACCTCAACGACTGGCTGAAATGTTGAAAAGACGGAATGTTCAAACTGAAGAGATGTAACAATAAAGAAACTGTTGTGCATGCTTCCAAAACTTTTCGTTACTGTTCACTTCTTTAGTGCCCAGCTCAGATAGTCAGCCTACGTAGTACTCAGAGTATCCCGCATCACATGAATGAACTTAGAATGGTGATATTCCCTGTTTGACGGATATTGAAGACCCTCCGGTGACGTATTATTCACTTGTTTGGACTTGACACCGTGTAAATTCTCGTCTCTATACCACTGAAACACTTGCTGTGACTATCCGTTCATGTCTTTCCTCTGATTTTGGGTTGTGTCGGAACTGTCCATGATCGCTGTTCTGTGTATAAATTGCCATTTACCGTTAACCTTACACGTATATCAAAGTAAAACTAGATAACTGGCACAGCCGTGCAAGCACCCGCGTAGTTCAAGTGTAGTTTGAGTATAACTTGAGTGTAGTTCGAGGGTAACAATGAAACAAATTTTTACACTCATGTGACGCTCAAAAGGCACACTCAAACTACATGCGTGATTACGCGCTCTGTCCACGAAACTGCACCTCCTACATCCAACACTTATCTCTATTGCACACACCACCCGTGTGCGTTTGCGTTCAACAAATAGAACGTAATGACTCTAGTGGAACAACATATTGGGTAGTTACAATAAAAAATATCGACAGTCTCCTTCCTCGTCTGTTTTAGACGGAAGGACCTCCAACGGAGTCAGCCTGCGATGGAAATTTTGCCACATTTCTCAGACCAATCGATGACCTCGCCCCTTAACTCGGTAGTGTGTACATTTGGTGCTGAGCACGGACGTCTAGTGGTTGTTTGAGCAACGCTTAGTCTTCTCGCAATGTCTGTTGATAAGCTGGAACTAGAATAGTCGCGTCCATGATACAGCTGAGGTTATAAATATTAGGCTGGCTAAACCATCGATTCGAATCCAGAAAAGGTGGTCGTAACGGCGAGCGTCTTATTAATAAGGGGTCAAGGCTTGAGAAAAATAATAAAAAACTAAATGGAAGAAAATAACCACAAATCGCGGTATTGAATCCTCTAAATGTACAAGTTCCGATACCAACGATTCACGTGAACATTACCGAATACAACAGTTACGTAATGGCAGAGCGATAAATCGCAAACGAAACCAAAACGCACATCAACAAAGTTCCAGAAGTGGAGAGTAAGAATGAAGAAGCTGCACGAGAATAAACTTTGAAAGCAAACGATATAAATATTCAGCAATACATTGAGGTTAACGTTCAGGGGAGGAATGATTTGTCGCGCGTGTGATTTGAGTGGTCGCGTTAGTCTCTGCAATAGAGGCTCTCAATCGCTGCCCAGAAGATTTCGAAGAAGAAGAAGATAAATGAAGCCACGGAGCGCGATCACCGGCCTTCTATAAAACACTTGATAACTGTCAAACGCTCAACGCAGACAGCTAACTCAACACCAGCTCCCGAAACCGGCCTGGTTTCCCCGCACTTGTGTAGCTGCGTGTTGACTGTATATCGTGAACTAGTTCTGTTGCACCCTGGTATTAATCGCTAGCGACGCCATTATCTTCTGCCCCTTCGAGGATGCATTCAGATCTTGTCTCTCCTGTTCGTGTCACTGGTTGTTGTCAGGCACACCTCGCGGACGTGAATGTCAGCACCCTTCACTGCTCTACCCACCACGGCCTTGGATCATGCGCTTACGGGTGGAGGACCTCCAATCATTAGAACAAGGCCACTAACCGTCACGTTTCTCCCGACCTTCATCCACTTATGGCACGCCTGGATGGAGGGCAAGTACTACCTGATTCAGCGTCCTCAAAACACACTATTCAGGTGTTGGGACTTTCTCCATCCTCTCTTTCACCTATCTAGTAGTGACATGAGTTCACAACAGGCCCGGTTTTTATCCTGGGAGCAACAGATCGTTTGGGCTCAAAAGCGAGGGACTGTCTGGATCACCATAGACTGGAACCGAAGGTCCGACCTTAATCGGAGAATCTTGGTGTCAAAGTTGGCCGAAGAAATTTTCAGCCAATAAATCCACCATCGTGGCAAACGGTTGTCATATACTAAAGGACCTTATAAAGCCGGATGGTCATGGTATTTCAACTGCCAACTCAGTTCGCCATCTGCGTATAGGTTACTCAAACTCACTCAATTTTGCAGAACATATACCTTTCCTAGTAGCTAAAACTAGACGAAATATTGAACCGCTTAAGCACTCAGTCTTTTTCCCTGAAGCTCGACTACACCTTTATGAACTGTGCGTACGATCCCACCTTGAGTACTGTGTGTTCATATATAGTAACTGCGCAAGTCTGATAGGCTAGCTCTGGAAAGTCTCCCACGTGCATTCACGGAGAGTTTAGTAAGTTATCCATCTTCTATTAACAACAAAGGACGCTGCCAGGCGCTTGCACTGTGTCATATTTGGCTACGGCGACTGAAACTGAACCTTGCCATCGTATATAATCTAATTTTTGGCGATAAGTCCACTGTCAACTTCGCGATACGCCTACAACATGGCTCAAAATACAACTCCAGGAACATAGAGTTTACCTTGACAGCTTTTACATCTAGTAAAACACTGCGTTCAAATCTTTCCTCAGTGAAATATTTCCACATTCGGAACAAACGTCCACCTGCAATTAAAGCCAGTAAGAATTAAATCCATTCAAACGAAGCTTAGAAATCTTTCTGACCTTAACGAACGTTATATCCATTTTCAAACTCTGGCTGCCTAAAGATGATATCTTTGAAAATGGACCTACTAACATCTGAGGGAAAACCCTATGTCGCATGATACAACGCTACGTACACTTCAAACTGATCAAACCCACCTATTTCTCCATTGGAGGTATTTATCTAGATTTCGAAGTTTATTAATGACTCCAACAAGATAGATCCTGTACACAGTTGTGTGCAAAACTTGAGGCTGAACAACAAAACATGTCTACAGTCAACACAGTGGCAATACACACCTCCCCGTTGGTAGTGACCAAATCATCTTGGTACGCTCTTACTTCATACTTAATGATAACCGGCTGCGTATGATTATTGATCACTATGGAAAAGCTCTGCACGCTAAAACTGTTTGAAAATATATGTGTGGCTCCGCCTGTTCGTTTCATGTGGTTACGTACAAATCTCGCGTTACCATCTGAGCCTCTTCCTATCCTGGTAGACCACCTGGCAATATTTCCGTGTTGTTAAACATTCCTTCCATTCTATATATCGGCCGTGTACACCAAATCCACAACGGAATTCGACCGTAGTCATATACTACGAGAAAGCTGTTAATTGATATATTTTCGCATTATGCGATAATAACTGTTTGCTAGTGGTATATATTTTATTAACTAACAAAAAATTGTAATAGTTTATATGAAAGGCTTGGTCAGAAAATCACATATTCCATTATTCGTCATACTTCACATGATCACTTCACGATCTTCCGTTTATCACGTAAGTTTGCTTTTCACTCCTGATTCTACGATTAAATCTCACACGATAAAATACTCCATAACGTCCGGATAACCAAAGTCCCGTATTGGTTGAACAATTCCCGAGGTCTGCAAAAATTCGTCGATTTTGAGGAAATAACGAAGCCCCGTCTAGAAGACCGTCCATATCTCCGCAAAAATATAGGCTCTCCTAATTCCCCTCATTTCGACTGAATTTTCTACATATTTTTCCGGAATCGTCTACATCGAATAATGGCGAAAACCTCCCACTGTTCATTTTCTCCATCTTCAAATAACCTATTTCTGGCATGACCTTGATTATTAGGCTATTATAGAGTCTGTCACCTTTTTGCTCTCTTGTTACGCAATACTCTTCATACCTGTCACTTTCATTGTACGCACAAACTACCTGTCCATTTTTTGAATCAATACACACTTCATCCCCACGCGCTTTGACTTCTGCTTGCACGAGTTTGTTGTTGCCGTGAGTTAACTGTGACAACAGGCGATTTTAGTACGCTGAAGGAACTGAATTCTCCGGAATTCCTCTGTCGTTCAACAGAACCGTTCTTCCGGCACAAAGTGGACTTAGTGTTGTGGAATTTGACACAGACAACTACTGCAGATTGTTTGGTAACATTATCAATTCATTTCTTGGTTCCACTATATAATCGGTGAGACTGTTGATTTCTATTTCATTTCTCGCGTAAAGCCTTTTTCTTTTATGCATACTCCTCGAAAAGACATTTTTTCGTTATCTAGTCGGTTTTCTCTTCGAATGAATTTGTTTTCCCCAAACATGGCTGATTCTGAACCAGATCCTGCTGCCATAGAAAATGCAGTCTATATTAGACTTCCTGAGTTTGTTAGTCATGATCCTAGGCCTTCGTTTGCTCAATTCGAAAATATCTTCGACTCCAGACGGATACGCTCGCAAAGGCCCATGTAAAGATACGTAGTTCCCAACATCCCTGAGCAGGTCGCTACTGAAGTTGTTGACCGCATCTACACCTGGCCTGGCGTTAGCCCGTAAGACACTTCAAAGTTCGCGGCCGTTGAACGAACTACAACAACCGATCAGCAGAACCAGTGAAAACTGCTGGCAGGAGTAGAGTTGAGTAACCGAATTCTTTCGCAACTGCTCCATCTTATGACACAACTTTGAGGCAGGCATACGGTGAGCAAACCAATCCTGCGTAAGTTGTGTCACAAAAATCTGCCGGACGATATCGGAAAAATATTGTCCATACTCTATATGAACGCGCCACTTAATAAACTCGCAGAGCCCGCAGATCAGGTGTGCAAGAGTTATCGAAGCCTCACGATATCCTATGTACATTCACCAAAGTTGTCGGCGCGCTATAGCTGGCAAACGGAAGTGGACGCGATGAAACAACAGTTTTCCGACATAACCGTGCAGCTCTTAGCAGTCACTAAACAATTGACAACACAATCGAGAGGCTCTCCCTATCGCTCCCAGTCCCGAAGCCTTTCACGCAGACTACGAGTGGATCGAAACATGTGCTATTGTCATCGTCGATTTGGCTCCAAAGCGGTTCGTTGTATCAGACCGTGCAATGTTGCTCAGGATAATTTCCACACCTGGAACGCCGGGGCCGGACAGTAATGGCGACAACTGTTCAGGGTTCCTCAAACCGTCGTCTATTTTACCTGTTCGATCGTTCAACTGCCCTGGATTTTCTTATTGATGCTGGCGCAGAAGTTGAAGTTATCCCACCGAAAGGTGACAAACGCCATCTTCACGGGTATTCTACACACTACAGACTGATAATTGTCCAACGATTCCAACATACGGTGAGAGGCTACGTACTCTAGATCTCGGCCTTAGGCGTCATTTCCTCCGGAGATTTACGGTGGCAAGTGTACAATGCCTGCAAATTGCGGTTGATTTCATATCATCCTTTGAATTTATGGTAGACGTCAGCAGTGGAAAATTGATCGACAGCGCGACCACCTGTTGTGTACACAGCAAGGCCACATCAATCAATTCAAATGGACCTCGGCCGGCCTTGCCAGATACCGGCTTTGCAGCCATCCTTTGACAATTTCCACAACTGATCAATTCATCTAGTCTAACGTCATCGTCTAAACACGACGTTTTTCACCACAGCGTCTTCAAAAGTCCACCCACTTTTGCACACTCCAGACGTTTGCTACCTCACAAACTGAAAGTGGCCACAGCAGATTTTAAACATCTCTCACGATTCGGCCTTATTCAGCCTTCAAATAGCCTATGGGGTTCAACCATTCACACAGTTCTGAAAAAATTGACGGGTGAATTGCGTCCATATGGTGATTATCGTGCCTTTAACAACGTCATCGTTTCAGATCGATACCCTATCCCTCACATCCACGACTTCTCAGTTGGGGTGAACGGAAAAACCATCTTCTCCAAGATAGATTTGGTTCGAGCCCCGGAGGATGTCCTGAAGACCAGAGTTACCACTCCTTTTGGACTCTATGAATTCGTCAACATGCCATTTGGCTTAGGGGACTCCGCACTGACTTTCCAAAGGTTCATGGACCAAGTGCTTCGTGGTCTCGACTTCGTGTACATTTATATTGACGACGCCTTAGTCGCGAATGAAGACACTCCACAGCACGAATCATATCTTCGAAAGCCGTTCGAACAGTTTACCCAATACGATAGGACGCTAAACCCTATGAAGTGCATCTTCGGAGTTACCTCTATAGATTTTCTTGCACATCGATTCAACAGTAACGGTTTCTGACCTTTGCCGGAGAAAAGCAGTACTGTTAAAGACTATCCACAGCCACAGTCCCTAAAAGTCTCCGACGCATCCTAGACACTGTCACTTATTATTGTCGCTTTGTTCCTCGGTGTTTAGAGCTAATAAAACCCCTCACAGACATTTTAAAAGCTAATTCCAAGCGCTTCGTTTCGTCTCCTGAGCCTAATACCGCGTTCGTTACAGCCAAAGAAGCCTTGTCCCAAGCAACTACATTAACGCAGTTAAAAGCAGGTGAACGCTCGCTGCTAATCTTGAAGACTGACGCATCTCAGTCGGCTGTTGGCGTCGTTTTACAACGGAAGGTGAATGGCAAAATCCAGCCTTTGTCCTTTTTCTTCCGGAAACTCCAACCAACGCAACCACATTACAGTAACTTTGGTCGTGAGTTACCGGCCAGTTACCCTGCCATTAAACACTTTCGACGTTTTCAGGAGACATAACTTCACTGCTCTTACTGATCCCAAACCACTTGTGTTTGCCTTCCGTTCCCCTCCAGATCGACACTCCCTTAGAGAAACAAGACACTTTGATTTCATCCCTCAGTTCACCAACGACATCCGTTTTGTAGACGGCTCCAGCAATTTTGTCGCCGACGCCTTGTTTAGTCCTGACGTCAGCCAAATATCCCCAGGTGGCATTGACCTTTTCTCCCTCGCGAAGTCCCGGGTTAATGACTCAGAACTTCGTCAACTTAGCGTCAACCGATCTCACAAAAACTACCTGATATTCCATTAACCAAGTCAGAATACTCAATTACACGCGACATGTCTATGGGTAAATCTCAATCGTTTGTCTCTTTCGCACACCGGTTTGATGTTTTCAGTCGCCTCCATCCCTTATCACATCCAAGCATACATGCGTCAACGAAACTTGTCGACGAGCGTTACATTTGGCCAGACGGAGCTTAGAATGTCAACGTAGTAAAGTTCATCGTTACAACATCACTACCCCGGGAACTTTTGCTTTACCCGATGGACGCTTCAAACACTTCCATCTTGATAACGTTGGTCCCTTATCCCCTTCTAAAGGTTATATACATCTTCTAACCTGCTTGGACCGATGCATGAGGTGGCCCATTGCCATCCCCTTGCACAACACGTCAACAGGAACAGTTGCACGCAGTTTTGTCGACTCGTGGATTTCGAATTTTGGCATTCCGGCTAGAATCTCAACTGAATGTGGATCTCAGTTTACTCCATCTCTTTTCCGTGACCTGAATCTTATTCTCGGATGTAAAACTATAACGACCACTGCGTACTAGCCATCGTCAAACGTTGTCTAGAAGGTAAACAAACGTCAGATGACAGATAATAGAACATGTGGACAATCATCAATATCACTAAAAGTGGAAATAACTGCAACACAAATGAAAGGTAAATGATCTATTAACCAAGCTCTACTGCAGATGTTTCAGGATTGTCTGAACACGCATTGTCACCATGTCGTGGGGTGTAAATCATCTCGGCTCATAAAGCCTCCGGGCTCGCCAAAAGGTACAATTACTTCACGCCATTTCTTATCTATCATTTAGAAGACCTTTTTGTTTACCAAGAAGCATTTTAGGTCACTATCTCGATCTAATCAACGGCTATTTAACTCGCACGTAAAGGAGACTTTGTGGCGCAAACGGAATCACCGTAACTGTGTGGGATGACTGTTGTTTGCTTTCTCGCATACGGATTGCCACTGCCGTTAAGTTTCGTTATCGGTAGGTTTTTCAATTTGTCGCCTGCTATCTTCACCCTCTAGAGTCCTACCTCGCCAATGTAAGAACTTACCTGCCCGACAAGTACCACTTCATTATCATACTCGGAAAGGGAAATCCCGCGAACCAACTCGTCACACTGTTTCCCACTTTACATCAAACGTAAGAGTTGTATATAGTACAATATACTTGGATTGATTACAAAAATGGCTGATTCTGATCTATTCAAAAAATCAAATCGCTAGATTGGTCCAACTGACCTTGCCCATAATGAAGATCTGACTATGCAGTGTGTGTCCATACTAGTGGCCGCTTCAACCTGATTCACTTAAGCTACCAATAGCGTGTTGGTAAGCAGTGTACGTTCATACTAGTAGCTTCTCCACCCGATTGACTTAGACTATCAACAGCGTCTCAGCATGAAGTGTGCGTTAGCATTAGGTGTTGATTTTGTCAAGGTCTGTTGCATTATTTCGAGATTGTTGTGCTTTGCTTGATCAGTGTTGAAGGGTGGCCCTATTTTTCCTTAATTTTCCTTAAGAACAAACAATATTGACCATTTTCCTTCTTACACCGGCTGCTGTAACCGTTTCCCATACTCTCATTCAGTCAGAGCATTGTGCATTTTTAAATGTCAAAATAGGACATTCTTCTTCCATATCCTTCATTGAGTAGCTTATAATTCTTATCATTTCTCGATGCGTGAACGGTCATTTCGCTCCAACCCAACCAATGACCATTTGTTTGAGTGAATTCAATTTCGTTTTATCGTCCTCCATTACTGAGCGGTCCCTAGTCGTCAGATTTGTTGTACAGGCACATTCTTTATTCAATTTCTGAGGATATTTCACATTCGAGGTGAGATATTTAGTTTTCATGTATATTGATTCAATTAGTACCGCATTAAATCCAGTTTCTACGACCGCCTTCTCATTAACCGTTTCGAAGGTAGATTATCTTCCTCGCCGTTGGATATTGAGATAGGCATATTTGGATCAACAGATTACGCGTCACACGTTGTGAACTTGAATCGTTAGCGAACGATTCAATACTAGGAGCTATTCCAACCTGGTTCCGTTAAGCTATCAGTAACGTCTGCGTATGCAGTATAGGTTCACAGTAGTAGCTGCTCTTTCCTAACCACTTTTACCATGAACAATTTGAAGAACGAACAAATGCGGGAAGTGATGAAAAACCTGTAGTTGAAGCGTTTGGGGTACATGGTAATCATCATCTTCGATTCCGTTGATTGTCATATGGGTTGGAATATTTTTCTGCAACTCGATAGATACTTGGCGTTCTAAACATCAGAGTGTGACTGGCTGAGAGATATACCTCCCGGTGATCGGCAGGCAGCTTGACTTCATCTGTTCCCGTATATTGTTCCGTATCAACGGCACACGACCTCAATCTGGTCTGAAACAATGCAGTAGAGTGAATAAAATTTACTTCTGGAGATTCACAATGATAGAGTGGGACATGATACCCTTTTCTTACGCCGTTCTATTTACACCGAAGATGAAAACAACCATATGGTAGTCATTTCCAACCATTTCTAAGAGCAACGTCTCATCGACTAGTATCTACGTGAAATTTTGCAAACAAGGGGAAATAATATAAATATTGTATAGACAAAGAAGCTGTAAATGTTGTCATACACGTTTCACTATCAAATATGTTAGTGCTCTTGTTGAAATGCAATGCCAACACTGTATGATCGTATATTTCCATTTCAACCATATCTTTAAAACGCCGCGAAATGAAGAACTCTCAGGCTGTAAGATGACGCATTTCATCTCAAAAACTGCAATGATCGCATTTGTAAGACCTGGAAAAATGAGCTAACGCCAATAACCAGTTGTTTTCGCGAAAATGGTGGAAAAATTTTTCATCACCAAATTAATAATTTCTGCATTTATCCAGCACAAAACTTACACAGTTTGGTGGAATTTGTCATGGACAATTACTGTAGATTGTTTGATAACATTATCGATTCATTTCTTGTTTCCACTACACCAGTGCTTACTTTGTGAAGCGATAATTGATGTAACAACTCTGCGTGTTTTATCGAACACTGATAATTTTGAGAAATACCTTTTTTGGAAGCACGTGTTCTAAATGCTTCTTCATGAGGTGGGATTTCTCTTTCCTCATATGTCTGTTTTGTTACTTTGTTCACATAAATGGTACTGTACAATTATTGATTATTTGTATGGCATGCGTATATGCGTATCGCGTTACAGTGTGTACATGGATCAAGCCCATCTGAACATGTTTCTCCCAGATGTGTTGAGAAATTTACCACTACTATTATATAGATCGACAATCCTTCAAACATTGAGAAATTGTTGAATGTCGACTGAAATCCGTGGATTTCCGGCTGCAATCAGTGTATGTGAATGCGAGCATGTAAGGCAGGGTTTCACATAATAGCATTTTCCCGCGAACACACCATGCAACCACCTTTACTGCATGAATGCATCTAAAAAGCCGCAATAGCGCCCGGGTCCACCAGCCAACGTGGCAGGCTGCAACAAATCAATTGTACCGCAAATTTTGGGGTGGCGCTATGATGCATGAAATAAGTTAAAAGGCCAATTTCCAACTCAAGGATGTGAATTAAGCACTTGTAACCATTTCAAAATATGTCCTCTAAATATTCAAGCTGTAGCGACCTAGTCAACATCTCGGCGACCGTAACCACAGCACTCGTGACACTAGAGGGTAGTTGTTAGCTGACCGCGGGTAAACCAAAACAGCATGAGCAAGACCATATCCAAACACTCATGTACATTTTCAGGTTAACTCTTAAGATGTTTAATGCATTTTTGAGTTAGGTGTCGCGAATAACATGTATTTATTCGGTGTAGTTTCACTGGTTTCTTGTGGAGTTGGAAGTATGTTGGGCTTCGAGGTATTCAGGTAAGAGTCAGTAGCACGAGATCTGACACCTCACAGTAGATTATATTTCAATGTGACGGTTAGATTGTGGTCCGTTTGCTCGGATCACGCAACCTGCTGAAGTGGCAACAGTATGCGTGGCATGTTGTGTATCGAAGCAGCTGCCAGTAGTTGAGCCTCTAGATAGGGCTCACCATTTTGTTGTACAGCAATGGAATAGCAGAAGGAAGGGCTGTACTTAGATAGATGGGAGAAATGACAGGTGAAAAAAGAAGCAGAAAGGAAATTACAATAATACAAGTACACAGAGCTATCTGGGCATGGCCGCCATTGACCGTCCTGGAAGAATCCAGCCGTCCAGCTACCGAAATACATCGATTGATGGTACCAAGATCACCGTCGCCAGTAGCGCACTTCCTGTCGAGCAGAACCGGACAGCAAAACTATGCCGTCTACGCACGACGTTGCTATGTGATATGAGTACCTTGCACTATGGCCCCCGTGATTAACCTTTTCAGCGACTAAAAAAACGTTCCCGGATTGTAGTTTGTGCGTCAGTATATGGTCGCCTCTCAAGCGCTTGCAGGCTAAGTGGATTAGTTTTAGTTTTGACAGACTGTCCTCATACGACAAGAAAAATAAGTCCTTAACTTTGTTTCTACTTTCAATCTGACGTCCTCTTGCCCCCCATAACTTATTCAGTAATCAAGACGGGCTTCGAAACCGGAAAACGGAACCCGAAAAATCCGTAAACCTCTTTTCAAGTGGGACAGTCGTAGCTCTGGGTCCCCTCCTCTGGAATTCCAGTGCAAATATCCTGGACGCTCGATTGACAAAAGCCACTACGTCCTGTGCAAACTGAACATGAACTTGGACTCTGTTAGCGGCCCTCCCCTCGATAGCCTCTCAAGTGTTCAAGTCTTTCTTCCAGTAGAACACTCATGCCCAGCTGTTGTCTTGCAGTATTGACTTTGTTGATATGCCATAGATACGTGAGAAGGCATTTATCGGAAGACTTCTGGGAATCCTATTTGGCATTACTATCCTGCTACTAGCTTTCTTTGCCAGCAATATAGCATTAGTACTAGAGGAAAAGTCGCGCTCCTGGTGGCCAGTGGCTAGGGTAGCGCCACCGATGCGATATGTTCTAGTACCGTGATGACGAATGTGCATACTCTTTGATTTGGATGTGTTCAGTGGGCGCCGATTTTCTACGTCTCTTTTAAGGTCTCATATATTCCACACCGCGTAAAATGCGCTAAAGCTTCTTAACACCAGCATATGCTACAGCAGGACAGTTACCCCTGACAGGTTGTTGACAAAAGCTAAGTACAATAAGTGGCTCAATTCAGATCCCTTTGGGACGCTAGTTGAGACAAAGAATGACCAAGGCACCTCGCCAACAAATTTAACTGTGTATGTGCGGCAGGATAGGCATTGCCTGAGCCAAGTACAACCCTCACTGTGAAAGCCTAGGTTATTCAATTTGTCCAGTAAAATACTGCAATCGACTTCATTAAATTCCTTCGTGAAAGCTTAGAACACAGCATCAACTGAGAGGCTTTCTTTAACAGCTTTTGTCCACAGTTCAGCGGCAACCAATAAGTTTGTCGCACATGAGTAACTATTTATGATGCCGTGCTGTTCCGGTACTAGCAGCGACTGGGTATCTAGGTGGCCCTTTATGAAATCGTCCACTACGCTTTCCATTACTTCTGACAGGCTAGGCAGCACGGTAATCGCTTTGAAGTTGCTTACGTTCCTTCTGTCCCACTCGTAGATGGGAGAGATGACACCGTGCTTTCAAGCGGTTGGCATACAACCAGTAAAATATAAGTATTGGAGGCATAGAACAAGCGGTTCCATCAGCTCATCTGTGCCTTCCTTCAGCATACGTAAGGTATCCCGTCAAGCTCCCGCGACATCAGCGTGTAGCAGGAGTAACTTGGCGCACACGTTCGTCAGAGTGAAATCGGGGGATGAGTCGGAAGGACGATTATAATTAAACGTTGTCGTGCATGGTTTCTCCTCTGCCAAACTGCTAGGGTTAGATGTAGACTGAGCTCGTAATATCTCTACCGCTTCGGAATTAGGAGTAGAGTACTGAGAGTCTCATAAAAACAGATATGGCGGCTTTCGACCTAGTCAGGGAGGCCATATGTCCAAAGGATCTTCTAGGACAGTCAGCATTGCATTTTGCCAGTGATGCCTGATGAACCATGCGGTTGGCGGGTACGGCTTCTGTGCACTAACTACCACACCACTTCTATACTGAGAAGAAGTGCACCCCACCAGGTCCGCCTCTTTTCCATCGAGGCTTGGTTGGGGTTTGGAGCCAGGACGACTAGCAGGTAGGACGTGAAGTATGTAGCGGAACTGAACTGGTCATCGCGGTGTTGAGACGTGATATGATTTGCTTCATATGTTAATCTACGGTGCTACACTCACAAAGTGGCAGCCAGTTGACTGGACATAGGTGTTGGTCCATCTTTCAAAATTTGGCTCGTTTGAAACTGCGTCGAGCCAGCACTAGAGAGTGGGTGATGGCGACATCACAATTTGGGCGGAAAGTGACCGTGGCGTCATCGCTTGCGCCGAATGGTGCATCGACCTCGATGTTAACCACCATCTAGGGTTCGATCGTTACCGCCAAGTGTAGGGGGTTGTCTGTGTCCTTCTCCGCACTCCACGGGTTGGTTAACATGCTGGGTAATTCCCACTTCAGGTGCGAGAATATGAAACTCAGCGGCTGCAGTAGCGAAGGTTATCCTGTTAAAGTGGCTTGTACATGGAAAGTTGAAGCAATCTAGAACGACGGTGAGATATCCAAGGGCTGTGGTGACCCGTCTAATTGCACTGTGCATTTTGTGACTCCATTCCGGGGTCAACGACATAGCCTGATATATGAGACAGACCATGGTTTGCGATCAACGGAATACCATAACGTTCACCCCAAGGGCTCGTCAGGGTATAACAAGGCTTGATCTTTCTTTAAGGTTCTGCGTAAGCCAGCGCTAGCGCTGACTGCTACGCCTGCCCCTATGCTGACCAACCGACTATTACGAAAGATGGACTATCGAGGACGGTCTGTCTCCTCGTTGGATAGGCTGAGCGTTAACCACGTCTCCACTACACCCACAGTGTTAGGCCTCTTCGGGTAGACAAGCTGTTACAATTCCTGCATTTCGTTCCTTACATAAGGAGTATCAATAAACATATACCCTCAGCTAGATTGCATACCTGCGTATCCTTACCTTTAGCAGTGTCTGCGTTCGGATGTAAACCTGGGCTAGGCCGACGCCTTACAAGTCGGTTGTAACAGGTTGGCCGACGGTGTGGGGGCGAGAGGCTACTGATAACCTCCGGTATCCTGCTCATCTCGGCAACACTTGCAGTTTCCGGAGGTATACCAGTGACCGACGTTCCGCGTTTAGACTTCGGTTTACCTGCGTGAAGACGGGGCCCAGTTGGGAGGTTGTTTATCAATTTGTATCATTTCTGAAGCACAGTGGATGACGTACCTCTTGTGAAGGGATGATTCGCAATAGTCTGGAGGTCAAGGTGGCGCTCAAGCATGCCGGACGCGGGTGGCACTAAAAAGGACATGCGCCGCATTCGCTCACATTAAGATCTGGTTCGGTTCAAATAACCTTACACGGGCTCATGTCGTGTACTTGAGTGAGCAACACATCGGCATCTTTCAACTCCACTACACCATGTACAACCAAACTACAAGTTCGATCATATTGAGAACTCTTGAGGTTCGTCAGGTCTCCCCGTCAAAGGAAAGTCAGGTTTCTGTCCTAGGTAGGAATTGTTGAGTCTGCGCAGAGAAAATACCGGTGACAGAACCCCTCCAGCGTCTACGACCTGACCAGGCGTAACACGGAGTGGCTGAGGGCGTTCGTCCAGGCGGGATGTGCGAAGAATCTATAGCATGGGTTTACCTCCCAAATGTGACTCGATTAAGTTGCAACGACCCCTCCATTATAGCTAATCGTCCGTTTCTTTGTGATAGCTAGATGTGCTTTCGCTTTCTGCAACGTCTTAGGTGAATAGGTTATGTATAACAAACTCAGGATGCTTATCTCGCCTGTGCGTGTTTGTGTCTAGCGCTCCGTGTTGGAGGACATTTGCGTGATTCTGGCGTTCGACTACCGGCTTAGGGATTTCCTGGTTCGTGCTGATGAGCGACCGGGAAGCATCAGTGTGCTTAGACACAATCACGCCCCGCTTGCCACGCTGCCGCTTAGTATGTTCTGTTGAAGCTTGTTCGCCGGCTAGTACGGTAGGCGGAGGGCTTCGTTTGTGTGCGACCGTGGTAAAGTGGGCTGAGGCTAGCGTACCGCAAACGTATATTGTGGAAGGTGGGTAGCTGAGTTGGTTGCCTGTTCTACTTGTGCCACGGGTGGCTTCATCCTTAAGCATGTTTGGTCGGCAAGCCATGCAGTAGCACCTGAGGGCGGGAGTGGGTGAGTTTTGAGGCTTCAAACAAAATTCATTAAGAAACTCGTGGTTTCGCTTGCAGTGAACCCAGTAGTTACGGAAGCCGAAGATCTTGTTGCGAGGCCTCACCGCCTTCAGGCATGGTCCTCAATCGCAAGTAATCGGATTAATTGCATGTATCACGCTGGCTAATTAACCTGCAAAGATTATAGGGGTTATAAGAATAATCAGACTGATAAGAGGTACTGCCCAGTGATGCTCCAGTGATACAAAGCGCAGCTGGGCTGCCACAAACAATGGTATGATATCGGTAGTAGTGTTATGCAAAGAATTCTGCACAGCGAAAGTGACTGAAGGATTTTTAAAACCTTCCATGATAACAGTGGTGATTTATGTTAACGATTTGTGGTGGGAAGTGTCCATTCATCTGAATAGCACATAGTATCATGTAGGTCAATCCGTAATACATCAGAATCACAAACGCCCTCGCTTATTAAGTAGTCAGCATGCGGTACAGTTTTGCTGACAGTGAAGTCGGGGATGTCATTTGCATATATCGGAAGTAACATTGGACCGAGAGCGGATCCACGAAAAACTCCGGGGAAGACCGTGGGCGGAGAAGAAAAGTGAGATTCTGCTCTCATCCTAAAAGCTGCCATCAAAAACAATGTGATCCAATGCAGAATCTGTCGTCGAATTTCGTTAGCTTCCAGCTTATGTAGAGAAACACGGTGTGAGACAAAACAGAGGGCTTCGACAACCTCAGTGGAGATAACATTTGGGGTGTGGTCATTGCCTTGGCCTCGGCCAGACTATTCATGAGGAGTAACATGCTAGTCACGCATGACCTGTCAGGAAGGAAGCCACGCTGAGTAGGAGATGAGATTCTTAATGATGGTGCATTTTAACGGATGGTTCATTATCTTGCACGGGACACCGATGGGGCTGACCGGCCGATAGCTTGCAGAGGAGTGTCAGATGTCTGTTTCAAGTATAGGTGTGGTAGTGGGGTAATTCACTGCTTGCGGATAGGTGCCCGTCCGATGTATCTGTTCTGCAATATTACAGGCAGTTCTCAACAAGCTGAAGACCACTTCTTTGAGGATCCGACGATAGATCGCGCCTAGTCTCACTGTACCATATAGATTGACCTAACCCAAAAGAATCTGAACGTCGAACACGGAGATCGGGTGCCAGGAGTGCATGCCAAAAGTAAGGCAGCGACAACATTGAGTGCCAACCCTGCGGAACTACACTGCGAGGAGCTGAATATCACCCCACAGGGAGGTTTTCCCGTAAAGTAATAACCAATAAAACGATGATAATTCATTTTTCCGCTGGCGATGCATACATTTTATAGAAGTCATGTTCTTGCGGGCCACCGGTAGGATTCTGGTCTGTACCTGTTAGACGTGTACACAGATTCCCCGTTCACATATGTCGTGTACACCGAAATGCTTCTCCATCTTGCAGTTTGCCCAGTGGCATCTGCTATCAGAATGGAACAGAAGGTATATCAAGAAGGTGGCGTGGGTTTCGTAGAAGCGGCGGACAAAATGAGGATCTTAACAGATTGGAAGGAACAAGTATTTCATCCACTCCGTAAATGAAAGTCTTAAAAGACTGGTAGTTCGAGTTCACCGAGTCAGACACGAAGATCAGTTTACCCAGGGAACACCTTAATGCGTTAAGGTCTGCTTTCTGATAATCTCGGAATGACGCTTTTGTTGGGATTTCTTGAATCCGGTAGCACATGAAATTACAAACCAGCAACGGGTGATCACCATGCGCCAGCGGTGATTCGATGACCACTGTATCTACTAGACCGGCCTCATTCGTGAAATTAGATCTGGCAAAAATTTGTTTATCCCGGACGATGTTTTATAAGTTGTTCGACGTGTTTTGTCCAGTCCTCCTCACGAATCCTCATTGCCCGGGGGTTCAAAAATTCGAATTCATGGTCCTCATAAGGAGCTTATGTCACGTTGGGTTTGCGTATGTTCAAACCACCTATAACAATAATTTGAGAAACGCTGCTGGAACGGGAAGCAGTTTAAGACAGCAAGAATAGCCTCGTCGTCTGGTGTGGTGCATGATGGCGAGCGGTACATAACGTTGAAAAAGAGCGTGTTAAGGTTATGGAGAGGATGTTTCAATCAGAGACTTCATCGAACAATCATCAAACATCGAACAATCCTGGGAGGGGGTAAATTCTGGGATAACAGTCAGCGCCGGAAGCCTCTAACTTAACGGGACGCAGAGCTATCCGTGTCCCTGGGAGAAGTCTCTTGGGTAAATTGAGTACCCAGGAACGTGTGGTTCGCTGTAATTTCTTAATGCGGAGAGCCATGTCTCTGTAATGGCAAGGGTGTGAGACCTGGTGTCACGGGCCAGCTGTCAGATTTCTAACAGTGTTCAAATAGCCCAGTGAGTTCATCAACATGCACTAGATAATTACTTCCTTACTAGGTTAGACACTGAAGGAGATAGAAGAGGAATGAGAAAATTTTGAAACCAAAGTCGTAGTAATAAAGTGGAATGCTCAGGCGGCGAACATATTGCGCACATCTACTTGGCCGCAGGCGGGCCCTCATCACGGTTTGAACATATGTGAGCGTTACTCGAACATCGGATTTGGTACATATGATGTGGAGATTTGTTGTTCTTTTCTTCCGTTTAATATATTTTATGATTCATCACGCACTTGTTTAAAAACTCACCTGCCCCAACTTCGTTTTCGGATAGAAATTCGTTGCTTAGCGGGTCGGGAATTCACTAGACACCCACTGTATTACTGACCTGATTATTCGGTATTCATCGCCAATTTGACTGACCAGTGACCTAGTTTCTCTGTAATAAGTCCGGTCGATATCTCGATCTAACTCTATTGACTCGTTATATAATTGTATCGGCCTGAAGATGAATGATCGAAAACATATGTTCGCCTATATGTCTTTGTTCTCAATATTCGATAGACGTTGCCAACAGACTAAACGTTGCTCGACCAATCAATAAACGTCTGGAACTAGCAATACTCACTAGTCTTTGCTTACAAGGCGTTCAAATTTATTCTTCACCTAGCTTAAGCCAGTCGGTGCGCACTTTGCAATTGCTGAACGGATGAAGTTTAACGCACTCAAAGGACGGATGCGTTCTCCTGGTTACCACTCACCTGAAGCTTCTGTTAAAATAGCTGCCTGCGTTGAGTGTCTGACGACTGCCGTGTGTCTGCTGCAGATTCCAGTTCTAACGGACAACTCGAAGGACGTATGTGACTATTTCTCAAGGGTTGATACCCTTGTCCTCGGACATATGGGAAATATCTTTGCAGGTGAGGGTCCCTGAAACAGACTGAGGGGCTTCGAGCGTTTTTTGGTGAAGCGATGGACCAGAGACCGGTCCGCCAGACACTTGTGTATGTTCGATATCCATCATATCGACAGACGTTGCGAGCAGACTTAGCGTAACCGGATTGAACAGGATAAACAGACAGGAGGTGGTCTGGAACTGTCCATGTAAAACAGTTTTTCTCTTCTGAAGTGCCCCATCTTTCAAGCTGGTGGTGGCCTTTTTATTCTGAGGATCAGACAGTTCTTCCTGGTTGTCGCCACCCTCAGAAAGAGCAAGCGTTATATATTCATCCAGTGAATCCAGATCCGACTCCCTATTAGATAGGGTCCTCTGTACCTCACCCATTGCTTCTTCTGCCGTGAGCATATGTGGTTCAGTAACATTATCGGATGCTTTTCAACCAAACTTGAACGCATCCTGCTGTTGGCTGTTTGCGATAGCGAGCAGCGGAACGGAAACGGGTCCGGATGGGTTGCGGTTTTCTCTTAAGGGGCGGCTCCTACAGATAAACGGCACCGTCTAGGAGGTAGACAGAATGTACCGGCCCCCTCTTGAGATTAACGCAAAATAAACTTCTGGATGTGCATGCCTTTCCAAACTGCTATACAGGAACCGATTTGGTTACAAGCTTCAGATACATACGAACCACCATCGCTTCCGAATCTCGTGCGTGTCAACGTGACATGGCACACAAACGCAGCCATCAATGCTAACACCGGTTTGCGATAGCAGAAGGTTAATGTTGACAACAGCGATAAACAACGGGGAAAATGTATAAGACAAGGCAATAGCGACGACGATTAAATGGCAATTCAAGCAAAAATCGACACGAACAAAAATGGTAAGCGATGACAAACGCTGTTTGAATTTTGACACACAGCACGAATAAAACAATAACATCAGAACCGCAATGACGGTACACAAATTTCACTTAATGTTCAAATCACCGTACATTAAAAAGCCAGCTCAACTTCTGTTTAGTCTATGTCCAATCTGGAGCGAAAATGAGATGGATGCCCATCCCATGTGCTGCTGCAGGTGGCGTTCAATCAATTTTTTCAGGATACTTTTTTCAAAGTGGTCGCTACAAACGTCATGCTGTTCTAAAACGCTCGGTGTAGCAAGATTATGAAAGCCTCCTTAAGCGTGAGATGTGTATGACGAAATGTGCAACCTTTGAGGACGTTTTCTAGAAGGTATGTCAGAAAATCAGTCGGTGGGGGGTGTGAACGGCACGTTCGTTATCAGTTACGCAATCACTGTTCCAAATTGTGGGCTTGATCGGTTGTGGGCCAGGGGATATTAAGTGTCCGCAAGAAAATTTTGAGCACGGAGATCACGGCTGTACTACTGGATACTATGGCCTCCGTAACGGTCAACCCTGAGAATTTTAACGCTTTTTGATCGATCTCCTTGCATTAAGTTAAAAACCTGAAAGGTACCTTTCTCATTGACGGAGTGATTGGAGTTGATTAAGTGAGCAACAATCGAGTTTGAAACCGTTTTAATCATACTTTTGTTCAACCACGTAAGATGACGTTCACACATTGTATCAGACCATTGCCCTATAGCAAAACCGGTACACGATGCTCAACACAAGCAAGTAAATAAATAAAAACAACAGCTGGTTGTTGGACAATGGAGCTTATCTTTGTGTTGTGACATGATAAAGGGTGCTGAACGGAAGCTCACGCACATCCAAGTGAAAGGAAAGGTCGTTTTGACTGAAGTTTTGAAGTTTCTTGCAAAAAATTTGGCCATGGGGTATCTCATGAAATTAAGCCCAACAAACATAAGCGTCTTAATAATAGAAGATGATCTAAATTGCAATTCTACCGTTTGCATCGCCTTCCGAATGGAACGCACTGGGTAGCCGTTCTGCATAAACACTTCTCGTACAAAATATAGCTCAGCCAGTAAACCGTCATGGATGCAGATGTTCAACGCTGTACACGTCAGACATCGTCTGAGGTTTTGCTTTTGATTGAACGGAAAGAAACTGTCAAAGTGAATGTACTGGCCGCTCAAAGTCTGCTTCATACACACTAGTAGATGCTCCGCTCGGTGGACATGAGCTAAGAGAAATGCCTGAGTGGGCAGTATGTGTTCAACCTAGAAGCTGATCCCTTCGATAGACTTTTACCATTGGTAACACTAAGAAAAACACACGCGGGAAGTGATGATAAGCTTGTATTTGAATCGTTTGAAATACATGCTACTTATCAACTTCGGTTTCGTTGAATGACGTTTCGATGAGAACATCCTCCATCAACGCGATGGATAGTTGGCATAACAATAATGGTATATTTCCCAAAGCATCTGCGAGAAACACGCACAAATGAACGTGAGCAGTACACACATTGCAACGTGAAACGCATACCGTACACATAACTGTTATTTGTACAATGCACCAATTATGAATATAATGTAACAAACAGATATAATAAGAGAGGAAAATTCTGGTTTAGGAAGAATTATTTGACTCACTTGCCTCTAAAATGATGGATCTCACAAATTTCAACGTTCGATAAAAAAAAGCTTATTAATTACATCAATTCTCGCCCAACAAGGGTAACATTGGCCTTATGGTCAAGGCCATGCCAGAAAAAAGATTTTTGAGGATGGAGAAAATGAACAGTCGAAGAATTTCACCATTATTTGATGTAGGCGGTTCCGGAAAGATATGTAGAAACTTTTGTCAAGATGGAGGAAGATAGAAGGGCCCAAATTTTTGTGGAGAAATTGACGATCTTCTGGACTGGACTTCGTTATTTCCCCTAAATGGACGGAATTTCACAAACCTCGCGAATTGTCCAACCAGTACGGGATTTTGGTTGTCAGGACGTCATGGACTGTTTTTTCGCGTTCTAAAAATCAAGAAGTGATTGGCTGAAAAACATATCTTCCAGAGATCGGCAGGCAGCTTGAGTAATGGAGTTTCAGTATAGTGTTTTATATGAACGTCACGCGAAATCAATCGAGCCAGAAACAACGCAGTAGACTGAATAGAATTAACTTCTGAGGGTTCTCAGTAATAGGATGGGACACAATGTAGTGGAAACCGTCCAGTAAAGCACAATCTTTACTTTCCAATTGGCTAGTTACCATGCTACGTGCGCGCTCGTGTCTATGAGTCAGAATTCCAGTCCAAAACACACACCCCGGATCCGCACACACATGTTCCCTTCTGCCTGGTTTATGTGTGTGATCGGGGGGGTTTTCCGCCTGTCATTCTTCGTTCGTTGGTGGTATTTTGTTGAGTAACTACTCGTCCGGTCACCCACACTGTCCCCGATCCGCTGGCTTTTGGACGTGCCTCCCCGGCGTTGAGATATTCCACCCAGTGTTCGAATACCCGAACCTCCGGCTTGATGATCCACCGCAATAATGTCTATTTTTACACCGTTCCATATGCACCAAAGGTGAAAGCAGCCGTATGATTCTGTCAGTTGCAACCAATTCTAAGAGCAGCGCATTGCTGACCAATATCTATCTGGATTCGTGCATAGATTCGAAGCCATGAAATTAGTATAGATCTGAAAGCTGGAAACGTTGTCACATGTTTAACTGTTGAATATGTTAGCTTTCTTATATTCCTTGATGACCCCGAAACGCCGCAAAATTGAGCACTCTCAGGTAACGGGATGATTTGTAGCACTGGGGTGGATAGTATATGTTCATAACACTTTTAAAAGTGAGCTAACGCTTATAATGGGTTGTTTTCGCAAAAGCTGTGCAAAAAGTTTTGTCACCAAACTAACGCTTTTGGCACTCATTCTACGTACTGAAATTTTCTCACCCATACTGTCTATTTGTATTTGATGAACTTTCGGTACTTTGTGTGTAATTTACATTTAGATATTAAAAAACGGTTGCGGAACCAGGATTCACTCCAAGTTGGCCGTCTTCTCGTTGGAACGACCTTCAAGCCCAGTACCTGCGGAGACCACAATTGTCCCGGCTTTTAACGGACATAAGTTAAAGCGGGCTGAGTGCCCCTGATCCCCCGTCTACTGTGTTGACCCCATCTGAGGGTAAATGACGGGTTATACGGTCCTCCTTAAAAAAAGTTTCCTGGCGCCCAAGCTCATTAGGAATTTTCAGTTATCTGACAAATGTGATGCTCCGTGGCTACGGCTAAAATTGCGCAACCAGGATGCATCCCTGGCAAGGCAAGTCTTTTTTTCCATCATGCAAAATTTTGGGTGATGACGCTGCTCTTGAGGGCCTGGAAAATTCCCTAGAACTTTAGAATTTCGCTCATCTTATCATGGGTGACTTGTATGCGCTTAAGATAAATTGGTCATTAATGTCCCCTTCGAACTGTGAGAGTGGCCTCTCGGCCTTTCCATCGATGCTGATACGACGAATAGCATGGACACAGCGTGTCGGTCCCTGGGCGCGGTACCGTCCTGACAAGATCCTTTCTCCTCCTGACCTAATTGTTATGAACGAGGGTAACCTGGTGGACAGAGTGGTCATCAAGCCATCACTTGGGCACAGTGATTACCAATGACTAACCTTCGATCGTGTTCGCTACTGGTTATGATGGCCAACAAGAAAGTCTACAGTTCAAACTTCAGCAAAGCTGATTTTGATGACCTGATAAACCGTCTCGTTCAAGTCGTTCTTGATTGCGATTCTGTGGATCTGAACTACGGCACGTTTCAAAACTCAACTCAGAAAGCAGACGACCCACTCATACAGCGCAAACAACGCAGTCCTGTTCTCACTAACTTCTCTCGTGCAGAATACGTTGTCTCGTCGATGACCGTCCTCGTTTACTCGCGAACCATAAACTTACAGGCAACTCAGAGAACTTGAACGCTTTTCGTACTGTTTGAATTGGGAGCAAGGGCGGAATTTGCGAACACACTAAGCTTGTACAAGAAAACGTCCCATTGAGGGCTCGTGAAAACAATTTTTATTTAAATACGTGTCGCCTGAAGTAGGTAATAGGCTTTCGGATATTTCTGTACCACTGACAGGTGGACTCCTTCCGACCCCCAAGTATTTGCTGGGGTATTCAAGGTGCACCACCGAACTGGCATCCTACTTCATCTGAACGAAACTTTCAACAACCACTGCTTACTGATGACTTCTCCTTACAAGATGCAAAGATACCTCCTTTAGTAGTGACAACCTTCGTTAACGACTGGGATAATTGATTCCTGCAATTAATCGTACTGTTAGGTTAATCCGTAGCTGATCACCGAAATTACATTTTGCTGCTTCAGTTTGACATCGAAGAATAAACGCACGGATTTCTCTATTTTCTTCCCTTAGTAAGTTGACAGGCTGAACATGCTTGAGTGGCGGATGCTTCAAAGAAGCTGTGGTGAAAATTTACTCGATTCACCGCTTATCCAAACCCCGACACAATAGGAGTTCTAACAAGGCACCAATCCAAAAGTCGCGTTGAAGATACTGCATCAGGATTGGACGAACAGTCTCAACGTTGCGCTTTCGTTATTCGCCGTGTTTTTCTTTTTGTATTGCACCAATTAACATACAGTTTGCGACTTTGCATGTGTCAATATGATCAGCCAATGAGTGACTATGATTTCTTTAATAGATCCATAAATTCGGCTTTTTGTCTCATGAATAGGAACTGCATACTGCAATCAGTACGAGATCTGTTTATTATTTGCGTGGAAGGTTTCAATCTGAGTACGATTTCTAAGGCTATTTGAATTCCCTAATTCAGAGTATTACAGAAACTTACTGAGGCAAAAGCGGCGAATCCGGAAACGCCATATTTTTAATGAAAGCATACGCATCTCTGCCAATGACCCACAGGAAATGCGGTGTCCTCTACTCCTATATTTTAACACACCACATTTCAAAGCTTTCCAGGTAATCTCTGACTTCCCGTGAGCTTGGGTAGATGCTCAAATTTTCCAAACTGCAAAAATCCGCCATAAGAAATATTTTACTCGCGAAGCGATTTATGGCAATTAAGATTACACAATAATAATCGGAAATGTACTTGGCTCAAGCCCAGAGCTGGTTTCCACACCATAGTAATAACGCAGCACGTTAGCCAGCCGAATCGTGAGCGCGCGATTCGAAAAGGGCAAGTAATTACTGCGTGGATATTTAATTTGAAGTTTCTCATATAATTGTTATTTTTGACAACTTTTTTACCGTACAGTCTGTTCACATTTTATCCACGTCCCCGTCTGTCTAAAAAATATCCTTACATGACAAATTATGATGACCAAAACCGGTGGTCAAACAAGATCGACTGCCCAGCAAACACATGGCCAACTCCGAGGTGTTGGCCAACATCTGGCCAACGGTTGGCCACACAGTAGGCGAATCATATAAGAATTATAACTGGTATTAACTACGCTCATTG
>JTDE01003480.1:0-15906 GCA_014338405.1 Paragonimus skrjabini miyazakii
CTTCGAAATCAGCTTGACTGAAGTTTCGGAGTGTGGACTTCTTTACTGGTTGTTGTAACCAGTAACAGATAAGATCGAATATGAGCAGAGAGTGATCACTGTGTCCTAGTGGTGGTTTGATGGTCACTGTCTACCAGGTGGCTCTCGTTAGTAATGACCAAGTCGAGCAAAGAAGGAATCTGACCAGGACGATGCCGCGTCGGGGCGTTGACATGCTGTGTCCACGCTCTCCGGCGTACCAGCGTCCATAAGGAGGTCGAGAGTCCGCTTTCACATTCCTGGTGGGAGACTGATGCCCAGTTTATCTTCGGAGCATTGAAGTCGCCCATAATAAGCAGATGAGTAAAGTGGTGTAGTCCTAGGAAGTTGTCTAGGTTCATAAGAAGAGTGTCATCGTCGGAGATGTCGGATGAGGGAGAACGGTGAATGACCCCCACTAGGAGTGAGTCTGGGCCACGCAAAGCCAGTCGAAGCCACAGAGCATTACATTTATTAGAGGAATGAAATCCACTGATAACCACGGGTGTTGGGAGATGCTGGTGAAAGTAAACCGCAGAACCTCCCATACTCCCTCGGGCGGAGTCAGCTCGGTAAACTGAATACCCAGGGACATTCAGTTCACCGCACTGATGTCACCTGTAAGCCAGGTCTCCGTAAGAGCAAGTATGTGCGGTTGTGTATCATGAATGAGCTGTCTAATTTCCGGTAATTTATTAAACAAACTCAGACATGCACTTGAGAGCGATTTCTCCACATGACTTGGCGAGAAAAGAGAGAGGAGGGTGCGAAGAAGAGTTTGGGAAAGAAGACCTAGAATTGAAGATGGAGGTGGTGTGGTTGGATTCGGTTTGAGCTGCCGAGTGATTCTGTTGGCCCTTTCGTGAGGCAACGGACGCGACGTCACCGCTTGTGTGTATGTCACCGTTCCTACAGGACGCCTGTTTGAGAGTCATCACCCACAGAAGATTCGACTTCTTTGTCTGCCGGATACAGGGTTTGAAGGGAAGCAGTATGCGCGGTTGTACTGACCCACTGGTAGAAATCGTTCGTGGGGTGTGGCAATGAAATGCTGTTCGATTTACAGGCAGTATCCCCAACAGGCCCCTATCGTTTTGAATTTTTGGATGAAAGAATTTTCTATGGGACTTCTTAGTGGCTTTTGGCGTGGGTAACTCGGAAAACGGCATTTGTGCGGTATCTTGAACGATTTTGCCTTTGCTTGGGACTTCGGCCGTTGGGATAGCGACTACGGAAACAGCGTCCTCGCTTTCCACCACTGGCATATAGGCCTGTGTGAATACTTCTGGAGCAGAAACCATGACCTTAGTCTCCAGTTGTAGTTTCCGGTCTGCCATGATTCGTGACTTAGTTTTAGTCTGCCGCTCCCGTTTCGCCCTCTCCTGCCGAGAGTGGTCGAAAGAAAAGCCTTTCAGCTGGACGTTGGTGGATTTCAAAGCCTCTGATTTTTCAACCATTGTCTGGGGACTCAGCATGTCTGGCAAGGTTACCAGAAAGCCAAGTAACTTTTTGGTAATTTTGGCGCGTAGCCTGCTCGCGAGTACGAGATTTGTAACGTCCGGGGAGAACGAAGAAGCTAAGACTGACTTAGCTAGTTCGGTTGGTGAAGATGTTGTGTGGAAGCGGCCCCATAAAACAACTTTCCTTTCTCTGAGAGCTTTTTCTTTCATATTCGCCGCTGCCTCCTCTATATGTGCAGTTGACAGAGCAACTGCCTTCTTGGTGACCGCGACACCAGGGAGGGCAAGCGCTATGTATTCATTTAGTGACTGGAGTTCCAGCTTCATTTCGGTCAGAGTCCGCTGGTATTCCTCCATCCTGTTCCCCATGGAAGAAACAGAAGGACATATAGTGCTAAGAAGAACATCTCCGCATTTACAGTCGCAGGTTTTCTGCGTTGCTGCACTTTTCTTGACGCGTGTGTGACTACTTAGCGGCAAAGCGGCGCCTTGACCTTCGTCAAACCTGCAGCTCATGCAGATAAAATTTGAAGCAGAAGAAGAAAGTTGCTTATACTGGTGTTCGTTGAGGCCAGTGCATTTGAAATGATATCACTTCTGGCACTGGTGGCACTGCATACCGTTTTGTACGGACATTTTGCATACATAACGGCCGTAAATGCTCGCTACCTCAGTCAATTGAGTCCCAGCACTGTTACATCTGACTCGCGTCATTTTCCACATAAACAAGTAATGCACAGTATAAAATAGATACCGAAACGGAGACAATGCAACCCAAAGGTTTCAGTACGTAATGATTAGGTATGTTATCCGGTAACGAATAACAGTGATCGAATGCAATTTCTGATGCATAGGGCACCAATAAAGCAAAAATAGTGCGTAAACAGTAACAGCGAGAAAATTTGCATCAAATTTCGAGTTACCCGCGTAAGTTCACAAATTGACTGTAGATATATTTTCCCATAACAAAGGAAGTACTGGGTAGTAGTGGACGAGTTCAGTGGCTTCTTTGATCTGACGTTCTGCCCACAGTGGCTTGTCGTCTTTTTCAACCCATTTTATTACTCCGGCGATGTTTATTCTGCATGCCAAGGGCTTCCTATCCTCAATCTTTCCATGACTGAATTAGATAAGTGTTTAAGTTGTCAGAAGATAACCATGAGAAATAAGGTACCTCGCCCAGAATTCTGTAACCGCCAGGAACATTGTGTCTGCGGCTGCAAAATAACACTAGAGTTGTACACCACTCTATAAACACCTAAAATACGCGGGCTTTTCTACCGCTGTAGAACCTACGACTTGCCTTGCCCCTGGCCAAGTCTCTACATCACAAAAATCCCCGAATAGGCGGTTGAAGAAGTGCCTAGAAAAACATCTACGGCAGGAAACTCTCCCGCGACGTCAGCTGCACGAAGAGGGAGAAGAGTAGACAAAGACTTCAAGTCTCAACATGCCCCTGCGAATAATACCGGTGTGACTTCCGGGCCTTTAGTGCTAGTCACCTAGAGGAATCTGGTCTGCGCCACCGACCCTGTGGCACCTGGCAGGTCACCGCGGACAAACAAAAGGGAGCCGTGCAAGCTCCTTCGTGCATAATGGGGACGAGGAGGTGTCCAGCGGGCATCATAGCTGAGCTGACTACTCCGACGCAACTCCCGTCCCCTACACCCGTAGCTTGTACATCGTTATCACACAACAGCTAGTGAGTAGACTTGCCGACACCTTAAAACCACAGGAGCCCAAACCACAAACCTTGGGTCTGATCGTTCAAAATGTTTCCGAAACCAGCGCCCTAGCTTGGCAAAAGGAGAAACAGCCAGGCTGACACAACGGACATACATATGCAAAGCTCTGGAGTGACGGAGGTTGGGGAAGCACACACGTATCGGCTGTTCCTACGAACGCGCACGATGAATGAGCACAGGCTTCTGGCGGTGTTCTTAAGCCACCATAATCAAGTAGAAAAGCTTATCTGACGCTCACCGCTGCTGTTCCGGACTCACCTTAGAAAAGTTACATTGAGACATGACCTGACCGAAACGGATACAATGCAACCCAAAAGTTTCAATACGTAATGATTAGGTATGTTGTTCTGTAACGAATAACAGTAATTGAATGCAATTTTTGATGCACAGGGTACCAGTAGAGCAAAGAAATGCGTAGATAATAACAGCGAGAAAATTTGAATCAAATTTCGAGTTACCCGCTCACTTGTTCTTCTTCAGCATTTGTAGCAATAATCTTCCTCGTTTTTTTACCACTACTCAACACTATTTCCTTTTGTCTTTATGCTTAAAGAGTCGTTAATTTCAAGTGACATTACATTTTATGCAAAGGAAACAGCTGTCGAAGACAAAGCGGTAAGAAAGTAGCACGAAGCACCCAGTTCACGTCAGCTACCTCATTCCTGCTCGATATGCTAGGCAAACACTTAACAGGGTACGGCTCACCTGAATGGCTGTCGTCTCCGACTACCACAAAAACCCCTGACCTCCGTATCCCGTAAGGAAGCTGTCTTGCTGATGACACCTTACTTTCACTTACAGCTCGGTTGTTTGTTTTCAAGGTGTAGGCTTCTTGATGTTTTCAACGATTTGTTCACGGGTTCGAGGTTGGAGGCCCAGGTCATCCAAATCCAGTCAGTTTGTCCGCTTCGATGTCAGCGGTTTTCTGTTGACCTAAAGGCAGTTATTGAAAACAGGGTGTAGCACCGCTTTTGGGGTTTACAGAGAATAACCGGAACAGAGTGAATTACTAATCTACCAAAGCAGAGTAAAATACGAATCCAACAACTTCTTAAGTAAGTGAGAATCTAATAACACTTTGAAGCGGTCCCTAGAAGAACAGCTAACAACCTCCAATGGAAGGTCGTTACAGTGGTTAATAACTCTGTAAGATGGTTAAAAATCCCCAGGGTAGTCATAAAAAAACAACAGTGTAGCGAACAAGCTCGTTTTCGGTTATTCATCATCAGGCTAATTACATAACAATTTATATGAAACAGAGTTGTCAAGGCGAAACGGACAAAAACAAGTAGCTAGTTTGGGTGAAGTCAGACACGTCATCGGCATACACGGAAACTACGTTTTGGTACGATTACGTCACCATTATGACGCCACTGGAACCATGACGGTTTGATCGGTCGTGGTGTGGGTGATTGGCTATGGCAACTTCAACGCCTGAACAAAGCGCTTTTGTGCGCACAAAGATGGATTTCTTAATCGAATTCCAATCGCTTCGGCCTTGGCTAAAATTCGGCATCTTATAGCTTTTGAGTGATTGGCGTTGACTCGGTAAATCGGACGGAAACAGGAGTCCAGGTTAACAGTATGATGTGTATCAACGAGGTGTGAAACAATCGCGCTCGTAATTGTCTTGGTGACTCCGCTGCTGATCCAGGCTGAATGGTGCTCACGGATACCTGTAAGAGAAGAACTGTTGTCTAAGGAAGGTCCGGGGTCGAAGCTTATAGAGCTTCTTGTCGTGACCCCTTCGACTGTTATCAACTACTGTGGCAAAGAACCGGTGCACGAGTCCCATGCTGAAGATAAATTACTTGAGAATTTAGTCGCTGCAGAATCTTCGAAATTCAAGTGGATGAAGATCAAGAATTTCAAGACGAGACTCGTAAGAGAAATGCCGCAAGACAATGACCATTTTGGTGGCTACTCGCTGGACACGCTCGATGGTATGTCTTCCTTCAAGCCGGTGCACACGACTTGATTTGCGTACTCAAGCAATGGTCTTATATAGATCCCGTATAGCGATTGAAAAACATGCCTGTCTATTCGAGGAGAGGCTCTTTTTATCATCTCAAGAGTCCCAAATCTCTTTTTGGCGGCCATCTGGTGGTGATAAGAAAAGGATAAACTAGTCCACAACCAAATTTTTAGGTCTTTTATAAGGTTCACTTTCGAGATATCCGTTACACTTTGTGCACTATGTATCACGAATAGGTTACCCGAGTCTCCTCCAAGCGACATATTTGCACTTTTACCGTCGTTTAGAGAGAGACTCCAGTCTTCTGATGTTGTATGTTTGAATATAGACGTAGCTATTTTTAGTGATGAAGTTCCCTCCCCTCCCCTTTTTTTCTCCCCTCTTCCTAAACAGGTTTTGTTTCATGGTTGTGTAGCAGTTAAGCATCAGTGTTAACCACTGATATATTGCTGTTTATGATGACGATGATCCCAGTGTCTTCCGTCTCATTCAGAATGATTTCCCCTTGATATGTTGATTGTAATCTTCTAAATTTCGGCCTTTCTAGGTTGTGCTTCTTGAAACTCAAAAAACCTCTCACGCACTGATTTCAAGCCAAATTCGAATTTCCAGCAATGTAATTGGTGGTGGTATTGAGGGCGGGAGAAATCAGTACTGTTATCACGTCGTTTACATGGAGCGCTTTTACTGTATAGGAAGTCTGTCGGAAACTGCATCAGCTTGGTAGTAAAGGGAAATCTTTCGGAAGCTGTTGTGGAAGGAGGGCCGGGGACTTCCGTGGCTTCTACTGACAAAAGGATTTCCGTTGGTTCGGTGATTGATTCGCGGATGCGAGGCTGACAACTCTGGTTCTCCAGGTCAGTTCACTTCTCACCAGACGGCCTGCAGGCGTCAGTTCTTCTTCAGAGTAATAATAGAGAAACTGGTATGGCACCGCTCTTTGAAGAGCCAATTGAGATCAATGTCATCAAAAGGATCATAAGATTCCTGAGGTAAAATGAGCAAACTTCGCTTATTTTAATCCAAAAACGCCCTAAATCTTGACTCAGAGAAGTCACTGACATCTGGTAATAGCATATTCCGGTGGGTCACCATCGTGTGAGATAAAAAAATTTGTCAAATGAGGAGCCGACGCCTTAACTTGTATAGCCTCTTCTGATGACCCCACAAACTGTTTTAATCCGCAAAAGTAAGGGATATCTCTGCGAAGCCTTCAGAACAAAGAAGTGAGGATTAGGTCACCTCGAAATCTTCGATGCTGGAGTAAAAATCGAGGATTTCCAGTTGAGGTTAGTAGTGAGGATACGATGCCCTAATATTGTTTTTTGTGGCAACTCGTTGATCACGCTTCAGCGCACTTGTATCCTTTTTATGGCATGTAAATACCACGGAGTTAGCATATTCAAGTAAAGCCTGACAGACTCCGTAAAGAGTTTGGAAAGCTTTCTTGACTGGGCGGGGACTGTCCGCTTTATCATGTTTATTACGGTTTATCATTTCTCAGCTGCCTTGCCATACTGATGACAATTTAGACGATAGCCAGTTTTCCACAGCTTTTGTGGGATCCACTTCGGCAACCACTGCAGGTTTTTGGGCACTATGTATATTGGACACGTTTCAAGGATTTCCACCAACAGATGTGTGCACACTTGTTGTTGATGAGATGAGCGCCACTGTGTTGGCTGTTTGTCGTCAGTCTCCCCGAGGTCCCGTAATGTGTTTGTTGAGACGTGTCTACTCCCTCTTTGCTAGGTTTTCTATTCCAAAAGGCTATCTTCTACCTGACACCCATCTGAGCTCTTCCTCAACAACGCGTGAGTGCAATGATTGGGGACGTCAAAGTTTCTAGTCGTCATTTAAGCGTGTTGTGGGGAAAACAAATGCATTTAAGTTCACTTGCCTGATTAACGGGTGCTCTCTTAAAGCGAAAGGCGGTGGTGTTTATTGTCGCAGCTGCAGTGCGTGGGGCCGCACAAGTGTACCAGCTTCTGTAAAAGAGCTTACGGCCTCTATTGGAATAGTAGTGTTTTAACAGGGGTCCGCTGGGCGTGTGTCAGCCGTAAAGAAATATTTTTGCTGACTACGTCTTATGTTCATTTATTTGCTAGTTGTTCGTTTGTAAGGTGTAGGCAGCTTGATGTTGAGTAGGTCCCCTCCCCTCCTTTATTGATTGACTAGGGTTTCCTTTTTTCTTCATGTTTGTGTCAATCAAGCATCATTAAAAACCACAGATGCATTACTGTCCACGACCTTGACGATGTACATAACGTTTCGTATTTTTTGCTATTTTAGACTAGCCATGGAGGAAATGAATAGAATATCGGTACTAGTTATAGTATTTGCCGTTCTATGGGCCATCCTTATGTCTTTTTCTTTACATCAAATAGAAGAAGGTGAGTTGATTCTTCTGGCGTAACTTTTCAGGTCACGTCGGTGTCTACTACCGTGGTGGTGCTTTGTTGTCTCAAACTAGCGGCCCGGGTTATCATTTATTAATCCCGTTCATTACAACTTATCGCTCTGTCCAAGTATGTCGTCCGTATAGGATCGCATGAGTCTTCATCCTCAGAGTACACTTCAGACGGATGAAGTAAAGAATGTTCCATGTGGCACAAGGTTAGCGAACGTTGTTTGATTTTTTCATCTTCGTGTCAGATGTAATGTACTGCTTTAGTTTTGTAAACTTAATTCCGCAGTCATCATTCAAGGATTAGTCTTGACATGTATTTCAAGCGGCCGCATGTTGCGGTTGTCCCGTCGCTGTAGACCCGTGGAAACAGTTAAAAGTTGAGAGAAGTTGTCAAATGTCTGAATGAAGCTCTCATTCTATGGGCGCCTAACTTCAAGAGACGCGGTCATCATTTGATTTTGAATGAGAACATTTCACGAAGATTCGGTTTTTGGTTTATCAGTGTGAAGATGTAAGCTCGAGCCTTTTTAGCCATTACGGCCTTTTTTCGATGTCACGCAAACATCTTGTTTTCTTAAAAGCAGCAATATAAAATCTGTTGTCGCGCCACTCTCTATAAATGCGGCGTCGAAATAGGATCGGGACAAAATAAGAAAATATTTAAACTCCCACTGATTACCTCCGCCAAGCAAGTAAAAGTTTAACGGCACTCCTAATTGTATTCTGCAAAAAGCATGTGCAGTTGACGATAAACTGTTAAAGTGAGCCACTACTCTGTGGCGGGAACTGTTTACCAAAAGGTCGAGTTGTTATCTCATACAACTTTTCACTGCGTTCCGCAGAGGTAAAGCACTTTTTTTTATCAACCCTTCAGTTGAGAGTGGCTGAGTTAGAACGAGGTCTCTGCCAGGTCGTTTATACTCTAGGGGTTGAAGGTTCACAGTTTCGATAGGATGCTCATAGCGTTACGAGAGTTTGCTACGATTTGCGCCGCCACTGTATGTGCACACTTCAGTGTGTTTCTATCGTTTTATATTCGTGTTCGGCATAAACTTCTGGGCCAGTGTATTTCGACCGCAATTGGATCCATGGAGTTATTGAAGTGTTTCTCCGTCCCTGCAATTAATTGTCAGTTCAGTCATGGTATTCGGTGACGCGAGTCTTTTTCCAGCTCCTTTTCCGATGGTGGGGAACACCATTTTGAACGATAAACAGATATCCCGATTTTTTTCAGGACTGGCCCCAGTGATATCTACAGACAGCTATTTATAGGTCGTATACTGCGAAGATTTTGTTTGGCGGACTATAGGGGGCATGTGTACACATTCGTCTTTGCGGTTGGGAAGGTATCGTTCGTGCACCCGAGTTTCGGTGGGGTTAATTTTGCTGATCATGACATTTATTTTATGCTTTAGGAAATGTGATCGCTATTCACTTCAGGATGGGTCACTGCTGAATCGGGGTGGTAACACCGGCGCGATAATGTAATGAGATACGTTGAATCCCATATGTCCACACGCGTGTTGTTTTGGGTCCGACCGACGTTTTTTTATCTGTGGTGGGATTTGGAGGACTCAGTGTGTCTTGGCGCGGACGGATTAATATCGCAGCCATCATGATTTTAAAGTGCCAACCACACTTGATGTAAGAACCGGATTAGCTGTGCCCGTCTGTTTGCAATGATGACTCACGGAATCAGTTCTTTACTTTATAACACAACCTAATTTGCGATCATAATGGACTTCCTTTCCTTGGTTATGCTTTCGTGGAACTTATTCTTTCTTTTCGGGATCATCGGCAGTTGGAATCAAAGTTGAATATCTATATATGTCTGGTCGCCGACTTGCTAGTTGTCAGTGTGTCTCAACTGACTACCGTGTTGACACGTTTGCATAGTCTCTCTGATGTAAATTAGGGTTATATGTCACTTGCTGACTGATCATGTTTCAGGTAACTTGAAACAGAACGCTTCCGTTCGAAAGGTATAGGTAGCCGAACTCAGTTTTCCCATAAGTAATACTGATAAGCAGTCAGTCGGGAAATAGCATCCCACAGGTTAACGTGGAATACGTTTCATTCTTACCTCTAACGAACGTTAGCACGTTTACACGTCCGTGCGAATGAGTGATGTTTTTCGGAGCACAGTACAATTTGAGGCACGACAGTAAAAGTCCAACATTCACTTTTTAATGAGATTGGTTCTACGAACGTGAGTGAGTTGTTGATATTAATCAGGCAGCTAAACCGAAGGCTCCTAGGAGGAGACAACGGGTCTCTGCCCTCTATAAGTATGGTTATGGTTTAAAAGCTAACGGGCTGTAGCATTTTGTTCGACACAGCCGCGGCTGGGGGCAGAATCGGGCAGGTCGTCTATTTGTTAAGGCTAGCCTGCGAGAGATTGAGGCGACCAGTATCTTCGGTGTAATCGAAGTCATACTTATGCCTCAGTGGTCAACGCACCCTCCTTGAAAATACAGACGGTTGCATTGGAACCTCAACTGAATAGAATGGGTTCTTCATTCCGGAGCTTCTGCAACAGAATGGCTACTTCTTAGATTAGAGCAGGATCATCGTCCTTAAAGAAGGTTGGAGGTAGTTCACTCTCACTGGAGACCTTTTGACGTTTCAAAAGTCTGGTGTCAACAGACCTGGGTGTCAGCTAGCTATGGACGTCCTCCAGCTGTGGAGTACTCACGAGCGCTTGAGAGAGATGCAGGCCCGCGGATTGTAGACCAAACTGTCTTCTAGGCGCTTTGCCCAGTATTCAGTTCGTCGTTGCTTACTGTGGATTGATTCACAGTTGGCCTCACATCATCATATTTACCTCGAGTTATTCTACCTACAATGCCTTGAATTAGTTGGGCTAGCTTCCGCGAATTCCTTGGTAGCTGACCTTATCTTTGTTTCTCATGCTGATTTCCAGGGCTCTCGATTCGTTCGAAGTTATCTTTTGAGTTTTGATTCGGCCGTACCACGAATTGCATTGTACCATCATTCAGCCGAAATTCTTTGGCCAACGCCAAGAAGCTCTAGAGAAGGATCTCATCCAATCACTGACGGCCGAACCTGCGGTACTATTCGTTGTAGTACCTATCTTCTGCGTGGTATTATGAATGGGTGCTATACTTTTCTTCACGTCTCTTGAGGGTAGATTTGTAAAATGGAACGTCAGCGATAGTACTCTTCTTGCGCTTTAAGTTCAGTTCAAGTTCAGTTTCGACACATCAGTCCGTCGTCGACGATACCATGAAGTCCACCAATACGTAATGTAAGTTCAACGCAAACGATCACGCCGTTGGGGTTTGGGTGAGTACCCCAAGTAACCGGTTCAGCGTTTAGTTTCGATTGCGTGGTCTGTTTCGGTCTACAGCTGTTGGACGACAGGGATCGCCAGTGACGGTTTGATATTTTCGGGCGTCAGAGATTGATGTTTGCCTTAAAGGAATTGTGGTTTGCTTGTGGTGATAAGGGTAAATGACCACAGAAGTTTGGCGTTCACTAGTTAGTGCTCCGTCTTCTCATGCATTCAAGTCTACGCATAAGACCACGACCACCACTGTGACGTGTTGTGTCAGTTATGTAAGGTTTGAACTCATCTTAAATTGTATCGGGGCGCCGTTCTGTTTGAACGCTGTGTGCGATGACATGCAACAGTTTAGCAAGCCGAACATAAACTGATTGACAAGCAGCCGAGCTTTAACTGGGGTCCGGTCAATTGAAGCGTTTTTTGTCGTCGCTGAGGGCAATTTCTCCCCCACCCCACCCCGTTAGTTTGGTCTGACTTCGAGGCCACATGATCCCTTCAGAGACATACGTAGACTTCACACCATTACTAGACGGTTTTTGTTTACAAATTAAGTGTAATACTGTAGTTCTGAGTGTGTCTTTCCTTAAAACAACAGGCGCTGATCTCGATGGTTTCTAGCGTTCAGGTTTAGGTTGCCGCTAACCAGATCGATTTGATGTCTGGGCATTGTAATTGGCAATACTAAGAGGGGTTCGTGGTTTCAGCAGTCGTCTAGGCTGGTTGTTTGTTGTTCTCCAAATGGATTGCGATTGTTTGTCGTAATCGACGGCATTGTTTTGAATAGCGAGTTTGTTCTTGAAAGGAAAAAGGGCAAAATCAACATGTGCAAGTTGAACAGGTGTCGACTAGGGAGTGAAGAAGATATCAGGATTGGCGCGGTTCAATTTTTCGGTATAGTTGGTCTGGCCGCCGACACTTCCACTGCACAGGCTGTGCGAGGGAATCACTTTGAAACAGCCCGTAAATTGTACAGGCATACTTTTCAGTTTCCCAGGTCGAAGTGTAGGTGTCTCTGCCTGAAACCTTTGGTTTAAAAATCTACCCGATGAGAGGGCTGGACAAAACACAGAGTTGGTGTCCTTTTGGAGGCCAACTGTGATAACCGTTCGTGCACTCTTTGTTTGTGGGCTATCTAATCACGGTGCTCAATGCATCCAGTTTGAGAAGAAGATAGACACAGCTCGGTAAGTCAGAGTTTCTCCAAGGCGGGAATAAACTTGATCAAATTGATCCACTGGGCCATGAGATGCCAAAAGGACGGAGTTTCGCACTTTTCGTTTACTCAGAGCCGATGACTTAATTGATGTATACGCCCTTCAAGCGGTGTCTAGCTGTCTAGTATGTCCCGTACACTTATCATGTTTGCATGAGCTTGTGATTTGTACGTATTCCACTGTGAGTGATTGACTAAGGCTGTTTGTACGCCCCTCGAATTCGTTCGTGATTCTTTGTGTTGATGTTGAGATGGTTGGCGCGCATTTGTGGCGGGTAAAGTTCACTATATCAGTACTGTCGAAGTATCTGTGTGACGTTTTATAGGAGACTGGACTGACAAGCGTGAATCCATTCTGCCTTGTTGGCATTTCCGCTCATTGTTCGCGATTTAGTCTTCAGGTTAACCTGCTTATTTTGCCGTTGACCTCCTTATGGAGCTCCATTCTCCAATCTGCAGCCTAGAAATATCCGGTGGCGTTAAACTTACCAACCTGATTCCAATCTGTGGTCGATCGCTATCCGTTTCTGTGTACTTAAACTGAAATTTGAGCGATGCATAGTCACAGACTCCCCTATGTAGCATTTGAACGTCAGCTTGAGTTTGATCACTTGGAAGGTGGCTGTGACGCATCTATTTATCATATCTATCTGGATGTTTGTGAGCGCTTTGGTCAAGTGATCTCGACACATTTGACGAAATGTTTGGTGATGCTTCTGATGTCTGTAACAGTGGCCGATGACATCCGTAGATTACGTTTGAGTTGGTGAGTTGAGGTACTTGGTCGTTTCCCGGCATAAAGGCAACTCACGTGGTTAATTCCCCAGGAATTTTCTTCTCAAACAAATGTTATGGGAATTTTTGGTTTTTAGACTGTGAACACCACTTACAATTAATATCAGCCATCATATTTACACGCACTTTCCGAAGGGAAGCACTAGACTAATGTTTCCCCCCTCGTTATTGCTGATCGGTTGTGCATATCTTCGTCGTAACTGGAATTTACACCGCTGCAACGTTTTCATGATCTTTTGTAAGTCAAGATCTCCTGCTGCCTATCAGTAATCAAAATGTCGCAAGATTTCTGGTGTTCGCTGCTGATGAGCTTCAACAGGGAGGAGACTTCACTCTAGCGTTTTTTCCCGGAGAATAGCTGCCTGATTGTTGCATGTAAATGCGATAACTGCGATTCTTTTTGAATGGTGTGCAATTCATACTTGTTTGTTAATACAGGTCATTACAAATTTACCAGATTACACGATTTGTAGTGAATCGTTCGAGCAACCTTTAACCTTTTGCGATAAAACCGATATCCTTCTTGCTTCATTGCTGGCGTCGTAACTTCCAAATTATCTCCCGTAGGAATCTGAATTATGAAGGCTACTAATCCTCAATGCATCGCCTTGTTCGGATTCCCATCTGTCGAAACAGCCCAGCGGTTATAGCACAGACTTTGGAAATTTATCCCGGGCAGTTTCCAGCAACTCTGTTTAAGTTTCTGTACCAGTATGTGAGCGTTGTTATGTGCTAAATACTGCCGGCGTTTAGAAAAGCTTCCATCGTTTCACAGCTCGCCCAGTCGTTCAACTCTTCGAATTCTCCATTACGTCAACACAACACTGCAGGATGTGAATACTTCGTATTGTCTCATCAGCCACACACGGGTTTGCGAACGATAGACAAGCAGTATTGTTCATTAACACTAATTAGGTTACTGCGAGGCAAACAGAATGCCAATGAATTAGGTAAACAAGTTTGGGAGAAATATGAACAGTGTCTGTAGGTATCCGAGTGCGCACCAAACACGCTTGTGCTCTTAGGAGTGGGTGGTTTGTCAGCATACAGATCGCATGTACATCGTTGGCCGCTTAGGTCATGTTACGTAAACCTTGATTGGCACATGAGTAGTATCATTGGTCTTTTTTTGTTTGTGGACATCATGACTTAGCTCAGGCTTACCGTTGATTTCGACCTGATTTTTTCATGCTTACCACACATCTAATCAACTTCCTGGGGGGTGAGCTCATATCTTTTTATCTGCTCCGTTCCAGTGGTGGTGTGGTTATCTATTTCGATCGTGTGGAAGTGGTCAATTTTCTTTCGGCCGCCAGTGGTAAGCAACTCTTTCCGGATGACTTTTGACCTCTATGTCCCTTGATGCAGTATATGATATTGTAAAGAACTACACTGCAGACTACGACAGAACGTTGATCTATAACAAAATTCATCATGAGCTCAACCAGTTTTGCAGCATTCATACATTACAAGAAGTTTACATCGAAATGTTCGGTACGTGAGTGCAGTTTCGATTTTTTTCTTCAGTTGCTTACTGGTTGTATCAAGAATATTTTTGTTGTTGGCCGTTAATTCAATTCTGCTCATGCGTTCGGTATGCTTCACCGTACTCTCACCGAGTGAGGTCCTGCAAGTTTGCATTTTAGAATGACATTTCTTCTCTAACTATGTTTGACACGAATGCTTGCGAAGTGGCTGAAAAGCTACGATGGTAATTGCTGATAGCTCAGTTATGCTTTGGAACCACGGCCACTCCGACTGTTATCTCAGTTGGGGACCCTGACACTTTCCAGCCATAATCTGTGGTGCGCTATATCTCGTGTCATCGTGATCATCATCACAACAGCCGTAAGTCTGCCCAGAATGTATTGTGGCTGAGGTCGTCGCTCACCGCTACAGTTACATGGAATATCCTAGGAGGAGATAAACGTTATTAAAAAGGCTGAGAATTAAAAAGGGCCTAAACAGAAGAACTGAAAATAGCGTGAATGCAGGTATGCCATTAACTGTGGCATACTGCCATCTCGAGTAGTGTTTCTAGCTAGCAGTTTAAGTGGTCACGAAAACTTCAACCAGACAGGTGACATCTACCTACTTTACTCATTGGAACTGTCAAGGCCTTTGTATTTCGTGAACATGTTGTTGCTTAACCCTAACGCGGTTGGCAGTCTCAGTAAATAATGTCCGGTACGGCAAGCGCTCAGCTGACATGCGGAGTACATGACCCAACTGTCACAGGTTGTGCAGCGTGATTAGTTGATCAATTGACCGTGCATCCCTAAGATTCTGGAATACGCACCGGCGAACCGCCTTATTGCTCACATGATAATTTCACTTAATGTGAACCAATTGACTGAGACATCTGTAGTCAAACTCAGCAAGCCCGTTTATATCTTTGTCGCGAGCAGACCATGGTTCTGAACCATGGGGCATAAAAGGACGCACCCAAACATGATATATCCTTCCTTTCAGTGACAGCCAAATGTCATTTGGCAAAGACAACTCGTACCGTTGCTATCCTCGCTGATATCTCATCATTTGCATTACAGGTTGACGAGACAGTGCCACCCAAGTGTTTGAAATTGTCCAATCTGAAGTGCAGTAGAGAAGGTAGGAATGAGAATGCCTCAGTCTTAAAGCAACACTTTGCACTTTGAAGGCATGTCTTCTGTCTGCATGTCTTCTAATGAAAGGCTAGGCTAGACAATGTCATCCGCGTATTCCATGTCGACCAACCGACGGTTATCCGTAAACCCTCACCCTGTTTGCAGAGTGAGCATACAGTGATCTCAACGGATTCACGTATTTCCCTGGTATTCCCTTGCGGAGAATACAGTTCCAGAGAACGTTACGAGCAACTGAATCGAAAGCAGCCTCTATATCCTAAAGGACCCCGACCGTCAGCTGTCTGTTAGAGTGCTGATATTCCAAGAATCGTCACAAGATAAAAATGTGGTCAACGCATCTACAACCGATCAGAAAC
>JTDE01003480.1:16006-30454 GCA_014338405.1 Paragonimus skrjabini miyazakii
GTGACCTCTGAGTTTCGTGAGCTGGCTTAAAATGAGACCACTGAGTAACCTGGGCACAACGGACACTAGACTGATACCTCTATGGCTGTCACATAGACTTCGGACCGCCTTTTCCGAAAACCGGAATTACTGTTGATAGGCACCAATCACGAGGTACTTCTCCAGTTTCCCAAACCGTATGGAGGAGTTTCGTCAGTTCTCCCCAACATCTCTGAAAAAAGGAGGAGAGAGATCTGGTCTTGTATCCTTGTTACGCTTCAATAACATAAGCTTCAGAGGCATTTCCGCTTCCAATGGAATGCCCTCTGGAACGCAGTAACTGAACTTTTGAGTCCCGTCGTCTACGTAATCCGGTTGAGATCAGTTGAATTGTTGCACAAAATGTTCAGCCCACTTTTCAAGTCATCGAAATTAGTTGGTGATGAATGAACCCTCTTTTTTACATATGGTCTCACTTACACCGACTCGACAGTCAGTGCAACCGTGGGTCAGAGAAAAGAGCTTTTTTTCATCCGCAACTAAGAAGGGTGGTTCCATGTCTTTCGACTGTACGACCAAATGATGCTCACGGTTTTTGCGCAAGCTTTTGGTCACCTTGAGTTTAGGTTCATGTTGAAGCGGGTGTAATCGACCGACGGTTGTCCATAAAGTTTATCGACGTGACAGAAATTCGGCTCTATTTCAGCAGAACAGCTTTTTCGGAACATACCCGTTCGCTGCCATTTGTTCCCAGTGTTCGTTAGGTTCTCGTAGATAAGTCGCACTGGACAGTTTGTTCGCTAGTGCTTCGTGGTAAATGTTCCTTACACTCTGCTCGTTGGAATGTCAGTTTGTTTATGAATGTATGACCTTTGTGCGGATGTCAGCACAAAACAGGCACGCACAACATAGTGATCGTAATCCAGGTGTTTGCTCCATAATGTGCGACAGTCTTTAACAAAATAGTGCCATCTATAAGTATCTGCCATGTGATCGAGTTGTATTCACGGGAGTCTCCATGCAACACACTGTCTTTTTGCGCGTTGAACCAGGGTGCTAGAAATGTTGTGACCATGGGATGCGCATAGCTGCAGTAGTTTTCCACCATTGTCAGTGTTTTGTGCCTGGACATAAGACACACCTCCCAGACTACCACGTTGAGCATTGAAGTCGCCGGCCAGTATGATGACGTCATGGACTTTAGTCTGCTTCAGAAGGTCGACAGGGACGTCATAGAACACATCTTTGGTAGCATCCAAGCAGTCAACATTGGAGTGTACGCCGATATAATGAATATACAACGCTTTTCTGATTTCCATTGACAGAATTTAACTGATGTATTGAGTTTGGCAACACATGGACCACTGTTTACTTGGATTTAGTTTGGCAAACATTAATCTGCTTTGGTGTTTCATGAGATTCCTCGTGTAGCCAGACCATGAGATTCAGCTTCGGCGTCACCGAAAACCCTGACAGAGAAGCGCTTGAATCGACAGTTATCTAGAGGTGTGCTCAAGTGCATAACAGTGCTAGAATCACCGACTCATGTCTCCGACACACAGCACACATCAATACCCAGACTTGAGAAAGTACTTGCCAGAGCAGCTTGTTGACCGACTTGTCGGACAGTGCGGACAGTAAAAGCGTCAGTGTTTACCATTTGTCTTGGCCCCAGAAAACAGTTATCGCCCGAAGGCATATGGAAGACTTGGGGGGTAGAACAGTAGGAGTAAATCGTGTTGATTGAATAATGTCACTGTCAGGAGAACGATAATTTCTGATACTTCTTGGTCGTTTATGTCACGGAAGGGGGTTAATTTGAGGGACTCCACCCTGAGTCTCTGACTCTAAAGTCTGACCTACCAGACAACAAGATACAGGGTTTCCTTGAAGGATCCTACCTAGAGCCAATTACTCAGGAGTCTGACTCATTGGGCAGTAAGAGGCTTGCCTAGCCCGAGGGTGCAGTGAATAACACCGTTGTCCGATTTAAATCATTGTTGCACACAGTGGATCTATTCGAAGCTACGTTGGATTTTTGAATGATACCAAATGTTTTCCGACCGTACTGGATAATACGCCGGCGGTCAAGGTCAACCGTTTGGTGATCCACGTGCTCTGTTTGAGGGTACCTTTTCTCACCCTTCTCTTCCTGATTCTGAAGACAGCAATACAACAACTATCAAAGATAGTTCTGCTGTATGTTCGTACGATCGCGCGTCCCTACCTGAGCACACCTACGCGGACAGTAGTGCAACAGACAACCTTATGAGTGCATCTGCTTTTCGTTTGGCCTGTCTTACAAGGTTGCACCTGGAAGGATCGAGGTTCTGTTCTGCATAGCCCTCCGGATTGAAACAGTGCACAAGCCTGACCACCACGTTAGAGTAACAGAATAGGCCTCGCAACACTAATGGTGGGTTTTGTTCTCCTATGAGTTTGGCCGTTTGCGAAAATTCAGCTGTTGTTGGAGTGCGCAGATGTGCCAGAGCGTCAGCTCACTCACCTCGTCTCAAGCGTGGAAATTGCGCCTCGCTCAATATCTTGGTTTTGAGTTCAGGTTGTGTTCTATTACCTGGTGGATGCTATCGAGACCAAAATGAGATATAGACAGAAGGTTCGTCGTATGCATACAAATTAGTTTTTGCCTTTTTATGGTGTCAGTTTTTTTCAAAATGAGGTTTGTTAACAATTAAGAGTAGTGCATTGGTGGAACTTCGTTTCTGCCTCAGACGCTCGTCTGGACCCGTCATCTTTATCAGCTTTGCGCTGTGCCTGTATTATAATGGGGTTGCGGTTGATCTTACCAGCAGTCCATCATGCTGCCTATCAACAAACAAGCATACATGTAAAAACAGCAAGAAGGTAAACATTGTGGGATGTTAACATTCCGATTGATCTCATCAGTCACATAGTAAGTACAAACAAGCGCATGGCAACGGTAGTTGGACAGTGTGAATTCTGGGTCAAAAAGCCCTTACTGCGGGAAGGGATGGCGTCAACCATTATTTTTTGTTATCATAACACTGGCTCTCTATGTTTGATAAACACAGCTTCACTGATGGTTAGAATTTTAGGGTTTGGATGCCGTAGCAGCACACTGAACGACATGACTGAGTCAATGTTGTGACCTGTTTCCGGGATATGCCTTGCAATACCGACCAGTATCTCCAGTTCTCTGGCTTTGCACCCATGGCCTACAGATAAGGTCGAGTTAAAACATTGTTTGCCAGAGCGGACGAATCTGCACGGATGACCGACCGACACAAAAGGAACACTTCATAACATCGCATTACTTGCTAACCGATACCCGGATAAATTTATCTTCGTTCATTGAAAGAAAAAACAACAGAAAGACCCGCAGTTCACACAGCAAAGAAAAAAGAGGCGTCCATTAAACCACATTTCAAGAGAGACAATTTGTCCGCCATAATGAATCATCACCTTCAATCAATTGTGAATCACGCATGCCCTGCAGCTGAATTTTATCTCTTGTCACCAACTCGGAGAGTTAATTATGGATACGCTAGACGGGATGCACTTAATTGTTCTGTTTCCCATGTCGTTTATCAGCTTACTTACAGTTGCAGAATGGACCAGTGCTTGCGTTAACAAATGGCAGAACATCTCCCAAAGTGGTTGATGCAGTTTGCTGAGCAAACGGATAGCCAAATGAGCAACCGAACACGAAATCTGACGTCATCAATTGCGAAGTGTATCCTGGAGATAGGTCGCAACGTCGACACAATCAGTTCGTTTACTGTGTTGCCATTCATCTCCCGTGGTAGCGGCCTTTTGACCCCGAATTCACTTTTCAACTATTTTTGCCATGCACTTTTGTTGTATATTTTGTTTGTATTTAATGTATTTACTGAGACAAATCGGGATGTTAACATCCCACAACGTTTGTCTTCTTGCTGTTCTGATAGCCTGGAGCGAGGGACCGCCGTGCTATAAAGCATGTGTGCATGAAAAAAATGAGTAGAAGCAAAACAGTCAGGAATTTCACGGATACATATTCACCATCATCTGCGATCCACTGGCTTGTCCAAACTAACGAAGTGGACATTCACTAGCCTCCCAATCAGGCAGACGACACCTACGAACCTTGCTTAGTTGTACGGTTATGGCCTTCATCACTTGTGACAATGTCATTGTTTGGCGACGTTGTAGTTTTTTTCCACTCGTCACTAATCGATTTGAACAATGCGTGGTTCGGTAGACATTCCACAGGTATTCGGATTACTTAACTGTGAATTCTCACTGCTCTGAGGATCGGTCACGAACATACTATCCGACAGATTACTGCGTTGTCTGTGCAATCAGCATATTTATATGCAGACTATCTGATACAGATAACAGTGGTCGAATATCGAGAGCCTACTTGCTTCTACAGGAGTTTCTGGATCTCTGATGGTAAATGTAAGACCGAGCTTACGCACACAAATCTTCCGGGTTATCGACGGTCAGATATCTGCGACACCACAATAGCCAAAGATGAGTAAGTGCTCTAAGTACTTTCGACATCCGCACAGATAACAAGTCAGCAATAGTACAAGCTGATTGATTATCGAAGCGATCAACTTGCCTGTGTGCCATGTCTGCAATAACAGTATTGTAACAACACTGCACTTTGATTATGTAAAACGCATACTGCTCAGACACGTTGAATCGGTTCAGTGTGGTCTGCATGTCCTACGTAGAAGATCGAAGTGTAACATTGTTGTCTGTATCTTCAGCATCGGTCAGTTCACTACTTGAAGGGAGCTCCACTGCGAAATCTTAGTAAACCCAAATCTCTTCTGGAGGCTTGTTATTAGAGAGAAAGAGAGGTCGGTGTAATACTAAAAACTAGTAACTTCAAATAGCTCAGGAAATCGTGGTCGGATTAGAACCTGCACACAAGTAATAAAGAGAAAACGTTTGACTGGTTACAGTAAACAGTTTTCATTCACGGGATGAGAATCCTCATTTGTAGATGTACGTCCGTGTTAAATAAATCAAAGTCTCTCATTGGTTTATTATTATGGCACATGCAAAGTCACAAGCTATAAGCTCATCGGCGCAATACAGAATAATGAACTTAAGAAATAACGGAACGTTTAACACTGAAGCTGTTCATCCATTCGTGATATGGTGTCTGAACACGACGCTTGTATTGCTCTGTTGCTGGATAAGCGGCGAATCGAGTAAATTTTCACCACAGTTAGACACCAATGGCGAACGGTAGTTAAGGTAGCGCTCGCTCAAGCTTGCTGCCTGTAAATGCGCATTCTGCACAGGGAGCGGGTCTGCAACGACCTCAGTAAATTAACGGGCTTCATGAACACTTTCCCGCGATAGAGGCAGCCACCGAGTACATATCGAGCAATCAAGGCAAAACCTCCTGTAAGTCCAGAAATACGATGGCGGCTGATTTAGAAAAGAAACGCCAATGCTCCACTGCCTACCGCAATTTGAAGCTGTGATCTGTACATTCGCAGACACACGTTTACCTACCTGTTGTCCTATTTGTTTTCTCCATGTTCCATAAACTGACGTGTTATGAATCCCGTAAACATCTTGGGTGCGATGTAGGTAGGACTAATAACTGTATGGTTATCATGGGATATTCTCACACCTTGAACATGGGAATGACTGTTGATAAGCCCCACTCGCGAGGCACCACACCAGTATCCCATATAGAACGAAGAAGTTTGATCCGTTGAGATGACATTCTCTCACCAATCTTTTCAGAAGAAGCTAAAGAAAGTATCTGAAGTGTAGCATCTACACTGACGGGAAATGTCCTTACGGAGCATCGTCCACAGCTGCATGAGCCGAAAGTGCCCAAGTGGTTCGATAGGTCACTTCGACAGTCCAAATTCGTGGGTCATCGTTCTTGCTTATGGTTCCGTTAACAGCATGTTGACGACCAGTGCAATCACGCGCAAACGAAAGGTATATTTTCCCTACCCTTTGCTTTCTCGACTCGGTAGGTCTCAGGGCCTTTACACAGACTGTTCGTCAGTTTGGATCTTAATCCATGGCTGCGTTTGGGGTCAGCAAATATCCACCGACTTTTGTTTATAAACTGCCTGAAATCGACGGAAATTCACTTCTGTTACGTCCACAGTTCCCTTTCGGAAGATAACTCTTCTTAAAGTTTTCACGTGGTTGTCGAGATTTCTACCAAACGCTCCAAGGCCTTGAGTACAACAGCCATCAGAACAGTTTAGAGATGGTATCAACTTGCTGTCTTTTTACCAGCAACGTGAGCGTTTTGAAAAGCCAACATAAGCAGTTCAATATATTTTGTTCGACGCACACCACGTTGTCACAGCTAATCGCAGACGACTATCTTCGCCGAATTTGAGAAACATTCCAGTTGCAAGTCACAACTCGAATCCAATCACCGTTTCCACTATCATAATGCATTGTCACAATCCGTGACGCTTGATGTTTGCTGAAGCCATGGTGGTTAATTGTGCTAGATGTGGTTTATGCTCACTACAACTGTTTGGAGTCAGTTCGTCACAGTTCCCGTCCAGCTAACAGCGATTGGTGTTAACTAGCTCTCGGCGTTTGCTTCTTCCAGATGTTTAGTTTGTCCAGCAATATCGTATAATCTGGTTACCTTCGTTTCAGAGTGAGCCTATTCTTTCCAGAGTGGTCGGTGCAGTCATGGAAGTGGTGAGCTATGTGGTCGATTGTAGGTGCACTTCACTGTTAGTTACAGTCGACCGACGTCAGTCAGACGGACGACAATCTCACTTTAAACTATCTTCAACACATCAGTGTTCAAATTAAAACGACTGATAAATATGGTTTGTCGTCAAATAATATACCACCTGTATATGAGAATATAGTATTGAGTCAGAAATAAATCAAAAGTATCGGGGTTTACTCCAATAATAAAGATATCATTCTTTCGCCAGTGAATACTACAGTGGATGAAATAACTCGTGTTTTGCATTGTCTTTGGCGGAAACAAGTGGAATATAGGACGCTGTGTTTGCTTTAGGGATTATATAAGGATTAGACTCAGTTATTATTAAATCTGGCCTAACAGATTCGGGTTTTTCAGTTAAGTGCCACGCAGTCGTTGGCTCTAATATTGCTGCAACTCGGTAATCAGCTGAAGTTGGTTAAGGTTTGATACTACACATAGAAGAGGGTTACACGATTTGTTGAATCTCATCTAATTACGTCATGTCCTGTCCAGAAGAAAGTTTGGCTGCTAACGAGCACCAGAGGACTAATGACAAAGGAAGTGTATAAACAAGAAAATTACGATTGGCATCATGCGATATGATCACGATCACGAGTACACTAAGTACAAGTAAGTGGTGTCCGTGAACTCTATTTTTCTTTCATGTCAACCACTGGTCACCGTCGTTTGTTAAATCACTTGCTCTCTTCCTTAGAAATCCGAGCTATGGCGGCCTCCTACCTTACTTTTTCTTTAGCTTTGTTGATGTGTTGTTATAGACATTTTGTTTGTTTTTCGATCCAACTTTAAATTTTTATTTCCATCCCTCCTAACTAGAGTTGTACAATGTATTTTTATATTAAACTACTTTTTGCCTTATATATTCAATATCTTTCTTCTTACCGCCGGAGTGTCATTATTTTCGTTTCTAAGAGATAAGGATTTCACTTTCATACTAGCCTATCCTCAAGTTAACCACCATTGGCCGGCTGGATCATAATGACCCTCACCCACACGTCTTCTGGTCTTATCCCTTCGAGTTTATGCTGGATTTGTGGTGTGTAAATGAAACCACAGGTGGTTAAGCGTAAGGTACTTGTGGTGTGTTATGTGCAGGCATTGTTTGGCTTCGGTCACTGTGACAGGCTAATCTGAATCGAATGCCACCAGAATAACCGGACCACTATGATGACTAGTCAAGCGAACATTTACACTCTTCTTGATTATTGGCAAAGACGTGCTCCTGTGCCATATTAAACTCAATAACCAATTGGTTATAAATTGGGGTGATGAGGAGCTGTGGCGGTTTAGTCTTCAAACGATTAACGGTTAGCCAGTTACAGATAACTGGCATCCATTTCACAGGGACCTTCGCATGCGTTTCTCTGTACTCGTTATGACTTGACCTAAATTGTTTGGATCTGCGTTCATTCAGATTTCTGTTTGTTTCCTCTCTCTCCCATATTGACGGGTTCAGACCAAATCGATGAGTATTTGAAGCGTACGCTGCAGGATGATCTAACTATCATGGCTCCGGGTCTGTACGTTCAAGCGGTACGAGTTACTAAGCCAAAGATTCCCGATGCTATTCGACGGAACTATGAGGCCGTCGAGGGCGAGAAAACAAAACTGTTAATTGCCACACAGCATCAGAAAGTCATCGAACGTGAAGCGGAAACAGAACGTAGGAAGGCTGTAATTGGTAAGTCTGGCGATAGTCGTCGTTTTATTCGTAAACTTTGCACGTTTGTTCTTGTGATACTAGGATGTTTTTAAGCCCCGACAAGACATGGACCTTGCTTTATCAGTTGTGCTCAATTTCTGCTGTACGTATTAATGTTTGCTTTTAATGCAACTGATTCTTTTCAACATTGTTGACAAGGATATCATGAGAGGCAGGTCACGTGATGCTAGATGTATCATGCTTCGTACAGTCTGAACGCACATTCACGCATGCACACATCTAGCTTGATTGTTATTGGTGAAAGTAAGAAAATAAACAGTTTGGTTTCAGATTTATCGCCATACATGAACTGACTAAACAAGAGATTATTAAACTGTCTCAGTTAGGCTAATCGATTTATCACAGCAGTCACAGTGTCACCACGGACAGTTTGTAATCAGAAAACTGAGCAGATATATTTAACTCATAACGTCTCGATGTCCTTTTATGATCTCCATCAACATACTGAGGACCTCAAGGATGTTTAGTTTATGACCAGTTTGATTTAGGTGCCTTTACGATAGATGTGACAAATCTGCACGGGCAGTTCCACTGTTCTGGTCGATCCAGCAAGCCGATTAGTCCTTTTTATGTGACGCTCGCGGCAACTGCACGTCCATTTGTGCATCACGCGGGCTCCTAGTTCCCTATCTTGGCGTATACGTTGCACGCAGTCGGGTTTATATTGTGTTCTGGAACTAGTGTTTAGGCCTTGTTTTAGTCGTCTGCTCATCTCATTCTCCATCGGCGGGATATTTAGGCAAACCGATTTATTCAGTACAAATATTCTCGAACATACCTCTTTGTTTGATAGTTTATGCCCTTATTAGCGCGAATATTACTTCTAATCAATAATATGCATGTAAATAAATGCACGATATGATGCACTGTACGGAATATATGTGAATAACAAGAACTGTGTAACAAAATGCATGCAGCAGAAATGACTTTGACAGGTGCGATTCACCAAGTTTGACAATGGGAGCTTGTGGGGTATGACGGACGGATGAGTTGATGTGAGAGGTGACGTTTGATGGATGAATCTGTACAAGTCTTGCAGCCGAAGATGTTTACCGTAGGACTGCATATTGTTTAGTTCATATGACGACCTCAAAGCATGTTCAACATGCTGTGCAACAGTGAATAGTCATTCTTCTTGACTGTATGACAAAACCTGAATAGTTGTTGTGGCAGTGTTCGTGTCCGAGAGCCATGCCAAACAATGAACTAGGTAATGCATTTTTGGCATCGGCACTAACATTGCTGACAAAGTGGGAACCGCTGACCTTGTTGGGCGTTAATTGCCGGGTGTCGATTGAATGAACGTGGCTGTTTTTGTAGTTCACATTAGCCTCTGGAGTGTAGGTCAGATGGGTATCTCACGGGACACGCCACGTTTCGGACACGACATGTTAGACGGGTGATTGGCCCGACTGCATACATGACAGGCTTAACAAGTGTATTAAAGGACGTGTTCGGACAAACGCACTGGAAGTATGATGATGGGTTTACCATGATGTGTCGGTTGAACGGACGGCGACCTGTCAATTTAGGATGGAGTCATTTGAAACCCCACATCTTTTAACAAAATGCGCTGGGTATGGACTATCACTAAACGCTGAAAAGGATACTCCAGTTTTTTCCACACCTTTTACATATATTCGACGGACTTTGTTAAACAGTCGATGTAAATATCCCTCATTCCTATTGGGCGCACTTTGGTACTGTACGTATTGGCTAGTCCACTTCGGTTCTGTGCAGTGTGGTCGTGAAATCCATTCACTAATTTTCCAATGTGTTGGAGCATTCTTACATTGAGGTTAGTTCGACTGTTCCCTCTCCGCTGTCAGCCTGGTGTTGTTTACCGTTGTTCATGTGTGCTTGTGTCTCTAAACCCTGTATGTCTGTTTTGTTTCGTATGTGTCACTTTTATTCAAGGCAGATAAGTATGCGTTGGGAGTGCATGAACTATGATATCTACTGACATTACACAATTTGCACTATTTGATTTCACTGTCGAATGTCTGTTTTGATATCGATCATAGACAGGTTCGAGTCGGTTATTCAACGTCACCCCCTCTCATTGTTATCTCTGACAAAATTTTCTAGTATACTGTACTGCATGAAGATGTCGCAGCGTCACAACGTTGGCGTATAAGAATACCAAGAAGAAGCGGATGACGAAGCCCTTAAACTGGGATATGCCGTAAACGATGGAAAAATTTTGCCATCCGGTTTTGTTATAGGTTACAAACGTTGCAGAAGACTGGAGAACATCACACCACGACCACTTACTAAGACAACACTCGTGCACTCTTGTCAGCCTTCCTTCAGTTCACAAATGGTTTTGGTCTATGAAGGCGACCCCTCATTGCTTATCGATTAGTATGGAAATGATCGTGATCGTCACTTCGACAGAAAAACATCATGCTGTTTTACTTTATCCATTTGGGTTCATTGGTACACGTATCTAACTCCGTACTGCTCGTCACTCACTAGGATATCTGTCGACAGCCGATTGTGGTATGTGGTGGCCAAACTGCAGCTAGATGATTGGCATCAGCTGTGTTACTCGAATAGAACCCATATCGCTGCGTTGTCCAGCGTATTCATATTGCACTGGTGTACAGCCGTTGTTCGCTTACTAGGGTCCGTTGGGTTGAGTTATCACCGTCGAACTCTCTTGACTTGTCTTTGACTCTTGTTGTATCGCTAGTGAATACGACCTCAAGCTATCCCGGTGTGCAGAGCAAATGGAAGTGCTTTTTTCCCCATCTATCCAATAAATCGTGCGCCGTTTACCGTGACATTTCATGAGCAGGAAAACAAAACGTTACCAATTCTTTGTTCGTCATGATATTCATGTCAAAACCTATATGCTGAAACTTCCTTACCGTTACCAGGCGACAGTCTGGATATCTTCGTACATTGGTGAGCGACAAATCCTTCTCGAACTGAACTTTCACGCGCAATCGGCGATTCTCTAAAGTTAAGATTGGGTCGTCCACGACCCGTTCCACTACTTAAAGTTCTTCTGTTAAGATGAGCGGCTTTTGGCCACCTCGTTGCCCTGGTGTGCAACTCATCGTATCAACGTGCAACCAATTTTTGGCGATTTTATGGTGAACTCTGTTCGTTTTAGTCATCGTTCGCATGTCCTCCCCTTGCTCGGAAGACCTCACTGCACGTGTACGGGTCTCCTCAGAGTTTGTTTTCTCAACTTCTATGGAGATGGAACATGTCGTTGCTACAGGGAACCCTCGAAAGCTTTCCCATCTTATCCCAACAACGCTCAGCAGGAAGCCAATTGTGAGCGTGGTAATCTGCAAAGCTTATGGTGAATTTGCTCATGGCCTACAACGACGCCTAGGATGCTGGGCTGAGCACGTCCAATAACAGTCCACCCGTGTTATTGGCTACATCTTTGGGCTGTGCCTGTGCTCAGTGATCTGTTCACGTTTATCTGCTTTCAGAAACGGAAGTCTCACTTGTAATCAAGTTCTTTAAGCATCAAAGCACCAGGCCAAGATGAGCTCCATCCTACCGTTCTTATGGGTGAAGGTGCAGCCCTAGTTACTGAGCTGACATTTCCGCTGCCGAAACTCCTGCCTCCATTTTCAAAAAGAGCTCGGGCACTTTGTTTGCAAGTCACAGAAGAATTGGCCCGATTCCTGTTGTGTCGAAGCAGTTCACTGCCAGACCACTGACTGGGTTATGGCTTGGGAGAGCTTGTCGTTGACATTCAACATTTTAAGTGAGGTGGAACAAGGTTGTTTAGCCTCCCTTTTCCTATTCATCTTTGCAGTGGACGAGATCCTAGAGTTCACCCTTACAGACTGTGAATATGGAAAAGCATGGCTGCTTCTAAGCACTTAACTTCGAGTGTGCAGACGATATTGCTATAATCTGTGTGGGTTCACGGGGTGGGGGCTAGATATCTAGGCTAAGGGCTTCAGTTCGCTAGTTTGGTTTGGCCTTTGCGCCTTCTAAAAACAGTGTGTTGCTGTTGCACCGCTGATAGGACTATGCAGCCTATTTCACTCGTGGGGGTTGGTGTTGCAGATAGGCGAGAGCTTCGTGCCCTCTGAGAGCTACGTCAGCCTCGGTGGGACACCGGATGAGATCACAGTTCTTATAAGTAAGGCCCGAATGGCTTTCGCTATGGCACCGACAGGATCTCAATAGTTCAATGAAAGGCCGAATATATTATGTTCCTATACGAGCAGTTCCACTGTATGGCTGCGAAACCTGATCCGTCCGCACAAACCATGTTCACAGAGTGTCCGTTTTCTGATCGTCATCATCTCCAAAGCATTCGCGGCGTGTGATGGAAATACCGTTTCAGCACTGACGAAGTTCACCGACGCGTTTTCATGACTGACAAGTTTTGTTAATGCCTAGGCGAAGTGCTCACTATTCTCGTTGGCTTGACCGCATCTTTTCAGTGTGAACTCATCACTTGTCAAGTTGTGCCCTATTCCTGAGTGATGGGTTGGGCTGCTGTTAGCAATGCAGTGGTCGGCTTGCGACTTTTCATGGTATTGCTTATGTACTGTTTAGCCGTTCTTAAACCCTTTCAGTGCGATCAATTCCGTAAAGTGACTACTTTTCCTATTCCTGAAGGATGCGAAGTTTCACTTTGTGTACGTTGTAGAATTATCAACCGAGTATCCAAAATTATTGACGTCTTTACTCTCGACAGTTCAGACGTTGACTTCAAACCGTCCATATTGTTGCCCACATCTCCACATATTTGACTACCCCCTGAGTCTGTTGACTTGTTCTGTTCTTATCTTTTGATGTTCAAACATTTTTCTGCCAGAAACTCAGATCTTTTTCGAAGTCCATGGTTTCTTGCCTGACAAGCTTGCACATTTTAATCGTTCATATGCTACCTTGATCATCAGGTTTTCTTGTGTTATGGTCTGCAACATTCAAAGAGGCCTCTGAAACAAGTTTTGTGCATCACTTTGATCAGCTTATTCAGTAAACTGTCAAACTGAAAGCTTACGCCAATTCCTAAACAGTTTTCAGCTACAGTTATTCGATGCGCTTTTTTCTCACTGCTTCTGTTTGACCGTTTAAGACCAAAGTTTGTTCTATTTGACATGTGCTCAAACAGAAAGCCCTTATTTAATGACTTCATTGACAACATAAAAGGCTGTCATCTTAATCCAGGTGTGTTAAACATGTGATCCTGTTTAGTTGACTTTGTCATCCATAAAAATATGGTTCTGTGCGAGTTCTTGAATTTCTGAAAGTACGGTCCTGAAGTTTTTTGAATTTCGCAACGACTGACGTGCGAATCCTAAAAAGGAGCTTGCTTTTACTCAATGGCGAGATCGTTCTTCCGATTCCCATAAAAATTGACAACAGGTGATATCCGTCTGCCTGAGGGGACAGTGGTTATTTGCACCCTTGAGGCTACTCCAAGGTTGTTGTCTATACAGCCCAAATCTGGAAGTGCACACTGTATCACAGTCTTCAACGGGCGTATACCGCGTTGGCTGTTGCTTGTGCAAGTATTGGCTTCCGAAGCTCACTTCTTCTCTTCTGCCAAAGAAAATCTCTCTTCTCATCACTTTCTTGGGCACGTGCCACCGCATCTATTGTTACGATCCGCTACCACTGCTGTTCATATTGTGATGTTTTCACCAATCTTTCTATCCCGTTTACGTACATTTTTGGAGCACGATGTTGGTCTTCTATAGAATCTGGAGCCAGTGGTGAGTGGTTTTCAAACCACTTCATTCCCACGCTTAGGTACGACAGCTGTGCGCTGAGCATAAGCTATTTTTAGACGGCACTAGTTTTAGGCATCGTGCACGTCATTGTTGTACTTGGTGCCCGCCTTCTCTGAATCAGACCTGGTCCCAGATAGGTCACATAGCTGTTAGTTACAGGTGATGTGGTTGCATTCAAGACTGTCGTTCTTATTGGAGCACGTACTTGCACTCAGATCATGCATTGGTATGTTGTCGTTTTGTTCTTACTTTTGCTGGTCAACGACCCCACCAACGGCAACGACTGGCTGTTGAGAAATTGGCTTTACCAT
>JTDE01003480.1:41348-56506 GCA_014338405.1 Paragonimus skrjabini miyazakii
GTCTGGTTCTACTCAGACTTGCTTCCTGGATTGACTGGAAGATGCACAGTTTAGCAGAGGGACAAAATCGATACAAAGCGGACTGAAGCCTGCGCTGAACTGTGTTGGTCAAATGATATCCTCGAAATTGTAGAACAGTTTCACAAGCCACCCTGTGATAACGGGGCTGTTTATGGCCAACGGTGGTCGTAAAGATACAACGTCCTTGTGTATTTTAGAGGTTCCTTTCATGCTAGGCGTTCGGGTACCAGTCGGTTTAAGTCGCCTACATAGGGTCTCGACGACAAATAGTGGTGAAAATGTTCTACCCGGTGCGCAAAATTTTAACACTTTATTGTTTTAAGGACACTCGATGAACGCCTTGAAAAATGTTTCCGTGAATGCAATAGCAATATTGTCTATGGACATTAAACCACTTTTTTCCAGTGCTCCTTTACATGGAACTGTCGATTTCTAATGTGATTTTATTCCGTCGCAAAGTAATGCCATCCCAACTCCAGTCGAGTATCTCAGAAACTTTATCTTCTGATGCGCAGAAAATATACGATTTGAATTCAGACGATTTCATTTTAGACAGATCGATGAGGTAGCCATGGGCAATCCTCTTGCTTCAACACTTGTCGATATTTTTGTGGGAAGGCTAGAAAGATCATTTTCTAAATATACTGATACTAATGTATTTTGTAAACGTTACGCTGATGGCATTTTGATTTTTACTAAACATGATCATTTTGTCCCGTTTTGTATTGATAGGAATTCCTCATACCATTCTGCGTCAGTTACTTTTGAGATGGAATTTAATAATAACTCTCCTAAGTGTTTTATTCACTCGGCAGTCAGATGGGACATTTCACCGCTTTTTTCGGAAATTTACTCCGCGTGGCCAATATATTTATTTTATTGATTTTGCACCGGTCAAATATAAACACAGGATTGTTAAAACGTTATTCAGTCGAGCCCGCCGAATGTGTACGGCCGATACGTTAGGTTTCAAAGAGTGGTTCTTGCTGATGGATATCCGCGAAAGATTATTGGCGTCCATTGCAAATCAAATGGAACCAAACTGGTTGTGCATACTGTCCTTAAAAAAGACGTTTTCATACGGTTCCAATTTAGAGGAAAACATTTGACCAACACAGCTCGGCGCAGGCTTCAGTCCACTTTGTATCGATTTTGTCCCTCTGCTAAACTGTGCATCTTCCAGTCAATCCAGGAAGCAAGTCTGAGTAGAACCAGACGTTGTCTATCTGACCATTCAACCTCTCATCTTGTCTGTCAGCTCATTTGCAGTTGTTATAGCACGTTCACTGACAGAACTGATCGGTGACCTCACCAACAAACATCGGAACATATTCTCAAGTAGCTGTGCAATTCTGTAGAGCAAAGCATCAGTACAGTTGAAGACAAACAACGCAACCTATCGTCCAGGATTGTCAAGCACATCCAGATGACTAGTGAATCCGGTCAATCCATTCACCGTATTATTACGTAACTCGAACCCGAAATGTTTGGCCATCACTGAAACCCTATTGAGAATATATCGAAGACCATCTTTATACAATCAAAAATTACTGAATCAGTCTGTATATCTTGTTTGGTAGTCAACTTCTTAATCGTTCAACTGTACGATATTCTCATTACATTTAACTGCTTGAATTGACTATTTTAAGTAGGCGGCTGAAGAGACTAGACGAAATGTAAACACTCCGCTATGTCTCTCCTCTGTTTTGATGGACTCTGTGTGTATTCCAGGTCATTTTCGAGTGATTGGCTTCCGACTGAAACTTATTTTTGATATTCGGCTGTGCCACTGTTCCTTCCTTTTGCATGCCATTTTTTTAATGGTAGTGTTATCTGTCATCTAGTTGCGTGAGTTTTACTTAGACTCACACCATCCGTTAGCATAAAGTATGCCAAAACGGGTTTCACTCTACCGTATTTGTTCTGCTGTTCTTGGTTGATTTCGATTCCTTTTGTACTAGTCTTTCAAGTTCACCATTCTTCCCTCTGAACCCGGATGACATATGCATTTGTTCAAGTAGAAAAACCTATTATATTTTGTTATCTGTAGGTAGCCTGTGTGAGGATGGTATGGTTAGTTGACCTCAGTCGAATTTGGATGCTCGTAGCTGTGTTACTCCATCTATTAGGGCTCGTAGTTTAAGTTGTCATTATGTTGTTTCGGAGACCGGTTTATAAAAGAAACGGAAAGACTATCATTGTCTGTCACGTTTCCGTAACATTAGATGGCTGATCGTAAATCGCGTTCTCTCACCCGACTGCCGGCGGGTTCGGAGCGCTCGAACGAACCAGTATTCCGAAATATACATTGGACCGTGGAAGTCTAATCTCCCGACAAAGTTATATGATTACTCCGTTTTTATTACTGTAAACCCATCTCGCTTATTTTTCAAAACAGTATGTTGATACCCATCAAGCATCGAGATGTTATAAAGGGGACGGAAATGTTCGTGGAAAATGGCAGTAATCGCCGCGTCAAGATTGCAAATCCGCACTTTAATATTTTCCTCCTGAAACAGTTATTTGGGGACGTTCTTTCCACATCTTTTGCGAATATCCATTTAACATTTCATCCTCCTTTCAACAAATTAGCCGAGTAGAGTTGGGCTCAACTCGTCATTTTCGTCCCACGGTAACGTTCATTCGCTGTCTTTGTGTACTTGTCGCACAAGTATGCATACTACGTTGGTTGGTTCGAACGTTTCGTTTTGTGGTAGAACGTCTATTGCGAGATAACCAGACGATAATGTGGAGATCACTCTCGAGAGAGAGATTAATAGATGCGTCTCACCAAGTTGAGGACTAGGTAATCATTCACACGTTTGGGTGTAAGCGCCCTGAGGTTTTTGTCACGTTTTTTGTCACTCCCTTACTGATCTTCCACCTCGTTGACTGTTTTCAGGACCAACGCCAGCTTTAATTACAACACTCATACATACAAGCTGACCAGCCGAACATAATTAATCCGAAAGACTTTCCTCACTTTTGTTATGCGTTCTGTTGATCACAGATAATCTCCATTGATGTAGGACGTAATCTGTAGTGATGAGAACTTCTTTACGCTGGTGTAAGAACTGGAACCATGTTTACCATCGGACACAGCCAGTTCACTGAGGTTTTTAGGTGCTAATGTATCCTCGTACCGTCACTGATTGCGTTATCTATTTGGAAATCTCCAGTAAAATTTTCATGTTCAACTTCTCTTTATCATTAAGCCTCAAGTGTTTACGTCATTGGATTTGTTAGTGATTAAGGAAAATTGATTTCTTCACCCTTCCGTGATTTAATCAGAATGGTTGTTTCGACATCATCTGACTGTTTCCTGTCGGAGCATCTTGCACGAGTGTTTTTTTATTCAATGAATTCATTGTGTTGGATTCTAGTCTGTGGACTTGTCTGCTAACGGTTTTCCTCTTTGATTATTCATCGTTGCAAGCGGACCTCCGAAGTCGTCTAGCTATCCATCGTAAACTCAGGTTCATTTAAAACACTATCCGTCTTTTCAAAACAGAGACGTGACGTATTGCGAGATGTTAACATTTCGATTCATTCTCACCAGTCGCTAATTCAGAGTCATCATATTCTATGCACACTGCATAAAGCATCAATGGATGAATAAATTAACCAAATAATTCCATTCTTTCGTACATTGCTTGTGCAATCAGTCACATGCCAAGAAGATTGATTGCTTCGTCGTCGCTAACAGCCTGGGCTCACGATTACATAGCGCCCTTAAAGATTTGACCGGCTCGACTAGGTGACCGGTTGCTAGGATGTGTTTGACGATCGATGAAGCCGGATTCTTCGAGCATGGAGTTGATAACCACTTAGCAGTATGCTCCACCATACGCTGATGCAAGCACCGATCCGTTTTACCCACTGACTTTATTGCGCGTACAGTTGTGCTGGTATATTGTATGGGAAACGGAACAGTCGGCTGAGTGTTTACTATCACAATAGGGCCCAACATCTTAGTGATTAGCAGAGCAGGTAGTTGACAACTGTACCGGCATATTGCAATGCCAATATCAGTTTGTGGAATGTTGGTCGAATGGTCACCCTCAAACAGGATTCCAGCTTCCGGGACTTCTGCACATAACCAAACTTTATCACCCGGTTCCAGGGGCCTTCCATATGCCTTTCTATCATTATAGTCCTTCTGTCTCCTCTGGGTCGTTCGTAGGTGTTCCCGTGCTAACATATATGCTTTCAGAACACGAACACTGGTAGATGCAAGCATTTCGTATTGACTCGTCAGTACCAAATTTACAATAACACGGGTGTGACTGGCTGCTTTGCGTCAGACACATTGCCGTCTTTTATCCGTCGTCGAAAGCTTGACACTGCTGTCGTATCATTTTTACATTATTCTGCAAGAAAATCATCGATCGTACAAAGAAGACCTGTATCAGTCGGTTGCGAAAGTCACGTATAAAACAAGGTGAGGAACCAATTCCACCGGATCCCAGTAAGTACGTACTGAACTGTTCTTCAGTGCAATTGAATTAACTGCAACTAGAAGCGTTAGCTTTAGGTCTTGATTATAAAATACCATCACATAAGCCTGACTGCATTTATATTGAAGCCCAGTTCGAGAATCTTATCGATCAATTATCTGATCTTTGACCAACTATTGCTGACAACCTAGGTCGGTTAAAGACTAAGTTCACCGATATAGCTTATGGGTTTATCACGACTCCGAGTAATAGCCGGTGTGCAATCACGAGGCAACACCTGCAATCGTTAAGAGAGCTTAAGTCAAAAAACGTAGTTATACTTAAGCCGGACAAGGGCTCTGGGGCTCTCGTTTTAAACAAAGATGCGTATGTACAGAAGATGTCAATATTGGATGACAAAACAAAGTTCCAGCGAATAGAGAAAGTGGATAACGTCACCGAAATAGAGAATCGCATTGGACGACATCTTCAGCTGCTCTTACAGTTGAGGATTAATGATGAATTAACGTATAAATCTCTTAAGCCGTGTGAATCGTCAACACCCCAACTTTATGACCTACCAAAGACACAAGCCTGTGATGCCACTTAGGCCAATTTTGGCAATGACGAACTCCCCTTACCATAAATTGGCACGCTGGCTAGTCGCTATTTTAGCCCCATTAAGACAAAAAGTTCAGGTACATTCCATTAAGGATTCTTATGAATTGGTCAGTGACTTGGACAAAATCAGTCTTGCTAACGAAATGATACGCTCTGTAGATGTTCAGTCACTGTTGACAAATGTCCCACTACACGAAACGATTGACTATATTTGTGAACTCGTTGAAATGAGACACATTTCGTTGCCACTTCCGATGGACATATTGAGGGAAACTTTGCTGCTCTGTACCGAGAATGTCAGTTTTCGTTTTCTCGAGCAGTCCTACTGTCAAATAGACGGAGTAGCCATGGGAAGTGTAGTGGGTCCCATCTTAGCAGACTTTTTCATGATAAAAATTGAGCAACAGCTACGGAGATAGGAATTTTGTCATATTACAAGCGTTACGTCGACGTCACATTAATATTCAGTCGATCTAAACAGGTGATAGATAACCTGGTGCAACGTCTAAATACTTGTCACCCTAACTTGAAGGTTACTTGTGAATTTGAGGTCAACAACCGTCTGCCATTTCTAGGTATACCCATAAGTCGTCGAGAAGATGGCTCGGTTAAAAGAACTGTCTATAGGAAATCCACGTAGTCTGGTCAATACTTAAACTTCAACAGCTTCACACCGGTCCAGCATAAACGAACATTAGTGAATACGCTTTTTACACGGGCAAGGCGAATCCGTACGCATGACAGTCTTGCGGAAGAATTAGATCTCATTACTTCTGTCCTACAATTAAATGGTTACCCCCAGAAGGTTCATAGATAGGCATAGTAGACAAAAAGTACCATCCGAAGAGATGGTCACTGTAGAGAAGAAGATCTACGTAGAGCTGCCTTTTAAGGGTGATTATATCATGCACCAAACAAAACAACGGTTGAGGAATTCGATTAAGTAAATTTTCAGTGCAGCTGAACTCCGTGTAATTGCTTCGACTCAGAAGTTTCCGGTGCCTTCAGTCAAAGGAGATCAGCCTATCGGTGCCAATTCACGTTGTATTTACCAATTTGTATGTAACTGCGGAGAAAGTTACATAGGCAAAATCGAGAGATGCCTGAGCTCCAGAATGAAGGAACATCTACCCAAATCGGTGCAGAAGTCCGTGTTACCTGAGAACGGCAATGTTGCTGAAACGCGTAAACAGCCAGCCTTCTCAGTCGCAAGACACATCCTGACCACTGGTCACATTATCGATCCATCTTGTGTATTCAGAGTCCTGTTACATCATTCTAAACCAAGATTCTTGTGGTTTGCCGAAGCAGTCGCAATCAACCGACTCAAGCCAGCTCTTTGTGTTCAGAAACAACTGTTCGTGAATTTGACTTTTCCCTGAACTTAATGGACCATTCTAGCCCGCTTAATGATTACCCATCCCTCTAGTTGTTTGTTGTAAAAAAGCGCATCTGTGTTATCGGAAATGTGGTACTGACGAGTCAATACGAAATGCTTGCATCTACCAGTGTTCGTGTTCCAACTGTTTCAATATATGTTTTCGCCAATTTGTCACGTAGCTGAATGCAATAGTTTGAGGTCAGTAAGTTGTCTGGCGGCAACCTGGGTATAAGCAAATCGGATGGCAGTAGCATTTCTCTACCTGTTAGTAGGTAATGTGGTGATTGTGTGGTAGAAGAATGGACGCTAGCACGATATGCAAGATACAGCTTCGTCCCATGATCTGATGCTTTCCGAACTCAACGCTTTAAGAGGGACTTCAACGTGAGGTTGACGCGCTGTACGGCACCATTGCCTTGCGGATGATAGGCAGTCGTTCTCATCTTCCTTATGCCCAATATTCTGCACAGTTCGTGCATTAATGTACTCTCGAAATTTTAGCCTCTGTCGGAGTGTAATTGAGTCGGGACACCCCAGTGAGAGATTCAGTGGTCATAAATGAATTTGGCGGTCGTTCCACCGTCTACTCGTGGCACTAGCACAGCTTCACACCTTTTAGTAAAATGATCTATCATCACAAGTATGTACCTATTTCCCCTTCTGGTCTCTGGTAGTGGTCCGACGATGTCAACTTCTACTATCTCATTCGGATACCCTGTCAGCATATTCTGTAACGGTACTCACCGCTGTCTCCTGCGGTTTTTGATTTGTGCACATAGGCCACATCCTTGACGTCTCTGCGTTGGTGGGGCCACCAGAAACGCCGCCTCGCAGCTTATTCAAGTTAGTTCTGGCCCGCGTGTCCCAAATTCTCATGGAGACCATACGAACCGCCGATTCTGGGACTTCAATCTGACTTTCATATTGCGAACCGTATTGATAGTAAAGAACACCATCGGTGATATAGAGACGTCACAATGACCACAAGCAACGCACCTCCCAACTGCTTCCTACCATGTCTTGGTTGGTCGGACGTGTCCCACCTTCTTTTATTCGCTCATATGTGGTCTATAAATCTGCATCATTGTTCTGAATGGCAGTCCACCGATTATTCTCCTCAGGCCTAACAGTAATCATCATAGAGTATCTTCTGCATGAAGGACAGTCACCATGGTCGCGGTTCGGTCTTCTAGATAACGCAACAGCATTTCGGTGACGTAGACCGGGCCTGTGTTTGCATTCAAAGTTATACTGTTGTAAAAATTCTTGCCAACGGGCAAACCGCCCATCCGGGTTCTTGAAATTCTACAGCCATTAAAGAGATGAGTGGTCCTGTCGAACTAGGATGCGCCTTCCGAGAAGATTGTGACGGAAATATTTAATAAAATGCACCAGTGCAAGCATATCTTTTCTAGTGGTACAGTAATTCTTTTCATTCTTGTTGAGGTTTCGATTGTCATACGCAACAACATGCTCCACATCATTATTTTCTAACTGAGACAGTACAGTCCCTGTAGCGTCAGTATCCAGGACAAACATTTTCGCGTCTGCTCGTGTATCTGGAAGCGCTAGAATGGGGGCAGTGCAATAGCATTTTTCAGTCGATCAAAAGACTGTTGACATTCTTCAGTCCACTTGAACGCTTGCCGTTTCTCCGTCAACATTGTTTGGGGTTCAGCTACGTGATAAAACCGGGGAACAAATCGTCGATAGTAAGAAGGTAACCCAAGAAAACTACGGACTTCCTCAACACTTTCAGGAATTAGTTATTCTTTCACTTTACGCACGTTTTCGGTGTCACAGCTCATCCCAGCTCGTGAGATGACGTGTCCTAAGTATTTTACCTCAGTCTGCATAAACGAACATTTGGTTGCGTTCACTTTCAGTCCAGCCTCTGTTAGTCGTGAAAGGACACCGGATAGGTCATGCAAGTGCTCGTCAGCGGTGCGTCCGTGTACTATTACGTCATCTAGATAAACCAGACACTACTTTGAGATCAGGTCACTCAGCACCTGTTGCATCAACCTTTGAAAGGTGGCCGCGGCATTTGTCAAACCGAATGGCATGGTTTCGAATTCGTACAGGCCAGAGGGTATCACAAACGCGGTTTTCAGGTGGTCACTGGGCTCCACTTCCATTTGCCATTATTTAGAGGCCAAATCAAGGGTACTAAACCACTCAGTGCCCGAGATGGCATCAATAGTATCATCGATACGTGGTAATAGAAGCTAGTCTTTTTTAGTTACCGCGTTTAACTTGAGATAGTCAACACAACCTCAAGGACCCATCCTTTTTCTTGACTAATACCACTGGAGACGCCCATGGGGAAGTTGTTTTCCGGATAACGCCTCTCTTTAACATCTCTGCTAACAATTTTTCTACCTGACCGTGAAGATGGACTGGCAAGCGACGAGCCGCTGGCCGAATCGGGCGTGCCTCGCCCGTGTCAATATTGACGCACAACGTGAGTCCACCCAGGCGGTTGTCCTTCCCACCAGAATGTCGCCTGGTGTTTTTCAGTTACTTCCCGTCGGAATGCGAGGGGTACTTGTCAATCTCCATACTCGTTTAAGCACATAAAAAGTTCGAAACAAAAAGAGTATAAATGGCACTCGTAGCTGCAGCATAGTCATCAGTAAACAAATAGGATCGCTACACTGGCGAAAATCGAACGCAGACAGGAAAGCCGTTCACTTTCCCACCGTAGTTGGTAAAGATACTTGCAGCTTTGTGAGAAACTTGTCACTCGCTGGCTCACCCATTCCTCTCCTCTGCGGATCCTTGAAGAAAATACTGCACTCAAATGTTCAGCGTGTAAAGTTTGAAGCAGCTGAACGATCCAAATTCCGTACGCTCACGGGAAAACAGAATCAGGATGTCAAGCATTTCATTCTGGAAATCCAGACTCAAGCAGTTCGGTATAACTTCGAAGACCAGTTACAAATTCTAATACGTGGCCCTTCGACCGCACCTGAGGTTTTCACTACTCCTTTATCTCACTTTCCAGTCAGCCAGGACAGTATGTGAACAGTATCAAGATATCAAAGCTGCTGTGAAATATCCACCAATATTTATATACAACGATAACATGAGATTTTCATAAGGTGAACACAGGCGACGGTCCGAAAAAAGAAATATTCAAAACACAATCGATACTAATAAGCCCGCACCTGATTCAAATGCTGTCCGACGGTGGAACAACTGTAGGTCATGTGACAGCAAGCATTCTCCACTGCCCTTTCGATTTCATAACACTAAGTGTCACAAGTGAGGTAAAATGGGCCTCATTCAGACTGTTTGTCACAGTTCATAGTCTTCTTTTACACATTCCAGTTGCGACGATGATAACTTGGGCTCCGATTTTCATTATATTACTCTTGCTGTTAATTCTGTTTTATCCACCTGTCACATTAAGTGAACCTATTTAGCTAGTAATTATATTGAACATTCACTGTGGACACTGGTAACGTTAAATCATTTATCCCACTTGACTTCATAAAGTTCTTGAGGACCATGTCTATAGGGCTTCCCGAAGTTTCTGTAAAAGGTATCGCCGGACATCCTTTAACAATTCTTGGTTCCTGCCAAATCTCACTCTCAGGTTCTCAGTCTAGTGTTAACGATTACCACGGGATCATCGATTGCTGGTTTTGAAAGTGTAAACTGGGAACATTTCTTTTTCATTGTTTTCGGATGCACGTAAATCAAAAACATGCGGTCTGCTTCTGCATCGCTCGAAAGCTTCTGGTGGTGTGTGTATCAGAACAGTTTTGCTTTGAGCCAAAAAGCAGCCCGATTTTTATGAAACAAAAATTATTCGTTTTGGGTCAGGTTAGCCTGCCGGAAAAGCTACCGATTAGCTTGTAAGGAAAAGGACATTAACGCTTCTGCAATCTTTGACTTGGACTTCACCCACTCTGACGGTATAACGCCCCGAATGTACGGCGACTACCGACTCACGCCCGTCAAATTTCTTTTGCAGAAAAGATGACGTATCATTGTTGAGCAAGATTGTTCCGGTATAATCTTCTGCCCCCTGGTTTGAGCGTATTGCCTGCTATATTTCAAGATGTTGTGGACACCAATTCTGTCAATCTACAGTGTTTCCATATAGCAGGATAATACTATTATGCATTCGCCAACCACGCCTGTTTATGGTGAACGATTGTATGCTCTACTCGGGCGTTTTTCTCTTTAAACCTAGCCGTCAGTTCTTCAGAATGCGTTCTTGTATGGCCATATTCTCATAGTTAGGGTTTCTCATTGATGAAAATGATTATCCTCCTGATCCTCATCGCTTCTCATTTCTACCTAAGATGGGTTGACGGGTTTATTTCTTTAGCGGATTCTCCTCAGTGTTTTCCCTGATCTCTTCCTAATTCCCCCGGTAAGGCAAAACCTTTATTCGGCCTTCAAGGTAATTTGGTTTAAAATTACCTACATGAGCGGATTCTGCGAGTTCTGATATTTTTGTTCTTCGTTGCAGTGTTGCCTACGTTTTCTTCAAAGTTAGCATCAGCATTGATCAATAATGCCTCCCCAACGGGTGTTGGAATTGTGCTTAAACTAGAGAGTCATCCTGTTATTTGCATTTCTAGACATTTTCACTCCAACGGTACCGCTGAGTATTTTGTGCTTATTCTGTAAAGTGCGATCCAATCCATCAACCCATCTTATTTCGAGGAACTGAAGAACGGTGTGCTTAAATCTTTCGTGCAATATCGAAATCCTGACCATTCAACAATTGGGAGCAGTCCAGCTAAACTATTAAGGAACCGTTTTCTCCGAGCCAACATGCTTAGTTTGGAATCAACTGAAGTTGGTTATACTCATGGTAGTGACCTCCGATCATTCCGAAGACTTCTGGTCAATAACCTGATTATTCAAATGTGTCGCATGCTTGATTTGGATTAAGAATCTGTCCACCGTAGACTATCTCTACCCCTGCGGTGCCCATTGTTAATACTGACATTTCTCAGTCTATCCCAGGTTCAAGTCCCCTGGTTGGGGATGCTGTTGACAACGAACCACCACAATTGCGATTGTATCACTTTTCAATGGTAGTCGAACCAAGGATAAAATTCTCAAAAACAGCCCAACACACCTTAGCAAACTCAACGTGGTCTCAAGAACAAGTTGATTTCCCAAACTCCAGGTGGCAACAGGAAGGATAGAGATTGACTGGTCCGATAGAAAAATCCACACTTGTTTCCCCCTAATCTGCTGAAGCTACTGTGCGGACGCTCCTAGGAAGAAAAGTGATTTGATGTCCGGTCTTACAGTGCCATCTGAGGTTCATACCGTCACATTGCAAATGTGTCCGTCACCACCAGAACAAACTAGCGCGATTTCACAACAAGAGCAAACACCTCTGAAAATTGCGCTAGGACTTCGACTTAGAGGTAATCACTGTATCATGCAAGCCGGCTGTCTGTATTCTGGTTGTCCGTTACGCCTGCGGACCAACGCTGAGGGCGACGTAGAAGCACCGGGGGACAGCGTTCTTCCGAAGTAGGGGGTTGCAACAACAGTCCTGTGAAAGGAAACAACAAGAGACAAGCATGAACCGAATGCTCAGTAAGCCATGCATACGACTCACACAAACGATAACCAAGACGGAGCTGACAACACAGCAACACGCTCTGTCACCGATTCAAATTTAACTGGTGCGCGCCTGCTGGTTTCGGTCGCAAGTTACATCATTGAAATAAGGTCACATTTACGGTCAGTGGTCTGCTTACTTTCGAGCTCCTGGGATTACTCTCCAGGATCTTAAAGGAGGAATGTGGGTAGGCGAAGAATGGAAAAAGGTTGGTAACTATCATTGAAGTCTGCAGCTAACGAAAATGCAGACTAACAATCATCAGAACTATAGGGTCCTGGGTACGGAGATTGAACTGTTGTAGCTGATATAGTACAAATGAGAATCGATGCTGGCGTCGGGAAAATAATGAGCATCAAGGTGGGTCTAACCGTCAGATAAGTGGGCATTGAGTTGCGTACTTATGACAAACTACACCGAAGCCTGATCAGTAAACTAAAAAGCTAGACAGCACACAAGTTGTCGATGATAAAGTAGTACATATTGCCCGTGTTCACACCATCCAATATGGACCGTGGGTAGAAAAACCACGTGACATCGTCAGGTGCGATCGTTTCTGGGAACGATATTCCGTCGAACGGTTTCTATCTGAAATACAGACACGGGAACAGATTGAACACAAAATTTAGATAGATGACTGATTCACAAACGCGGTGACAACTTTCTCTTGGAATTACTCTGAGATTTAGTGTGAAATGCCACGCAGTGTGTTCGAGAATTATCAATTTGTTAACTTCTTTCAAATCACGCGAGATTGAACATTTCTGCAACATGTAGATGTTTATTCCACCATGAAAATTCTGACGGAAACATTTTCAAAACGCCAAGGCGATTAAGAAGGCCAACAGGATGCCTTTATCTAGAAAAACAGAATACTATCAAGTAAATTCTTGGTTAAGCCACAACGAGTTAAAACCAAAATGAGCATTAGCACAACGCACAATATATTTTCTCAAAATCAGAACACATTCTAACAAAACCGTGAATATGACCAATTGTTGTGTATGGCCAAACTTTCTCATTGCAGCACGACTATTGTACTCCATAAAGTCTACATATTTTTCCTGAAATATGCATTTTAATATTTCATGAAAATTTTGAAAGATCTCTTTTCGGGCCTAACTGTCCATTCTCAACGTGTTTCAATCTTGCAACGCACTTTCTTTGTTCACTATTTGGGGATTTTCCACGTTCGACGCGAGGACCTTGAGTCCTTTTTCGTTTATCCCATTGGTACTGTAATAAATACAGTATTTATGAGCGCGTTGTCATTAACCTGTAGTGAGATCACCTTCGAAGTCCCCGAAATCCTAAACACCCTGCGACGTGAGTGTTGCCTTGCCAGTACCACCACCTTGGTTCACATCATCTTGTAAATTTACTACAAACCACTAACATCAAGGTTAGTGTGTTGGCGTAGGTATCGCAGTTTTACTCGTAACTGTATAAAGAATCCGCGCCATCTCTACCATTGTAGGCTACAGTCACTAGGATAACAGTGTTTTAGCTACTACCGTTGGGAACGCCGTCCAACTAGGCTGACTCTTGATTGAATCCCGAAGGTCAATTGGAGTTTCCGTTGACATTCGTCCTCTCTGGCGGCTGCCGTGCGGTTATGCTGAAGGTTCTCTCACGTCCACCTCCCTAGTGCCCTTAGCCGTTGCGTTGAAATCCGCTTGTGTACGGTGAGTAAATAAAAAATAAAGTTTGTTTGCAGATCCACCGTCTTCCCACTGTGACTTCCGATCCGCGTTAATATAGGGCTGGGGGAATCTCAGGTGTACGAACCTCGAAACTAGCACCTCGATAAACCTTTTTGAAGGCAAATTATCTTCCTTACCGTTGGACATTTACTTACTGGATTGCCAGCTGACGCTCAACGTAGTAGCAAACGATCCGGCAGCCAGGTAAACACATGGCTGACTTGGCCAGATTGGATAAGAGTATGCCAGTCGTCGGCCTATCTTTTCTACTCCACTGACCGACCGGAGATTAAAAATTTCAGTGAGTGGAACATTTTTGTAAGACTAAGTTTATCGCTGGGTATTGATTATGAATTATCTAGGAACGGTATTTTTCACTGTAATGGGTAATTCTGACTTGAGAATAAGTGGTTGTCATTTAAGTGCAAATTTCCCCTTTGGCCATCGATCGTATGGCTTCTCTAAGGCTCCCGGCTGCAACCGTATTTTCCCGCTTGTTTGTTCTAAACACATGATTCTGTGTACGCCCGCTATAGGAAGCCTGATATGAACTCAATGTCACTTTCTTCAGTCGTGTAACTAATTGCACGCAGCGAATGCTTGCTGTTTTCCTAAAGATTCTTCTATTATTTCACTCTTCATGGTCGTTTTACCAAACCATTTCGAACATTGTTTAACGCATTCGAAGGTTCTTCGCACTTTTCGCCTGGCGCACTCTTGATTGTCGTCGAATGGGCTGCAGCCCATCTCGTGCTTCTTATTTTTTCCACTCGGTTGCTGCCGCTGATCCCAGACTAGGCTGGAGCTAACTACTTATCATATTTCCAAACATTACTGGACATATACTGTTTGTTTCCAAACCGTGCTGTGTTCTCTAGTTCGACGCCTATTGGGACTACGTTTCGATTGCTCTTTTGGAAAGGCGTTCTAAATTGTTGGTGGGCGAGGGTCTACCGCATACCCACTTGTCCACTACAACTCCATACACCTAGTATTTCTGAACGTTCCGGAGCGCTCGATTCGTGTTCGACGTCTGTCTAACGTTTTTCTCGGTGTTAGTCTTTCAGCAAGTATTCCGAAGGTCACCGATTTCAACTTGTCCGTCGTATTCAAATATCATATGAGAGACCCCAGGTAACACGACCGACTAACGAGTGACTATCGAGTGACTAACGACCGACTAACGAGTGACTATCGGGTGCGATAACTGTGCATCTGGTAGTCACTCGTTAGTCGGTCAAGGGGAAAAATTTTCGTAACCCTTATTTCGTTACGAACGCCCGTCGGTTTACAAACTAAAGGCCCTGACTAACGAGAAGGTCTTATTTTCATGCTAATTCCCAACGAAATCACGCCTTCGCGCGGCGGTATCGATTTTTCGGTAAAATTTCAAA